>JAYMTF010000655.1:0-32108 GCA_036897485.1 Pelargonium nanum | reverse complement strand
TTTGTGAAGGAAATAAATAAAATTATACCCTGATGTAAAATTTAAAAGCAAATCTGACATTGGAATCTCTGTGATTTTCAGGATGATACCGCATTTGAGAAACAAAGTGCCTTATTTGCTTTGGCAATTGCAGATATTGTACTGATTAACATGTAAGTTATCATTTATTATTATTTCACTGCTTTTCAGGACTCTGGGCAAACCAGAATGATCTATCTGCAGCAACCAGTGTCTAAAGCAGCAATTGCTTATTTGTATAATTACGGCTTTCTGGCCAGTCTTTGTTTATGTTTTTTGCCCTGGGCCACATTGGCTCTCTGGCGAAATAAATTGTGATGACTATCTTAATACTACATTTGTAGGATGTTATGAGTAAGTGCTTAAAATTCAGTCTCTTTGTTGAAGCATAAGAACTCACCAAATTCTTGGTGGTTCGTTTCAGGCCATGTCTTTTGCTATACACTTCCCTGTATATCAGTAGGGCATGGCTGCCTATGGCCTTTTATTTTTTTGTATTTAGTTACAGAATTGTTGAATCGATTATCTAATTGGGCACTGTTAAATAAATTTGAGTGCTACGTTCTTCCAATCGCCAAGTTCTTCTCCCTTTTGGGTGTAGATGGATTGTGAATATCATTGGCTAGTCAAATGGTAGAAGCTATTTTCAACTCCGTCCTATTTAATTATGTCTCCTCATTTAAGCCAAGCCATGCATTATAATGTCTTCTCTTTCTACTTTCCATTTTACCTTAGGTATACACCTATCCTTTCAGATTCTTTCCATGTATGAACACAAGCATAAAACATATATTTCTTTAATAAATGTGTATGGTAATGTACATATGCTGATATGTATAGGGAATAAATTCAGGTTTGTTGAATTGTGTACAGGTGGTGCCATGATATTGGTCGGGAGCAAGCTTCAAATAAACCTCTTCTGAAAACAGTTTTTCAGGTATTTTCAATCTAGGTTTCTTCCCCTGACCACCATTTTATGGGGACTTCATTTATCGTAGTTGGTTTCTGTTCATTATGCAGGTCATGATGCGTTTATTCAGTCCCCGTAAAACTACACTTCTGTTTGTCATACGTGATAAAACTAAGGTTTGGAGTGACTTAGTGCATTTATTTGATATTGCCAAACAGTTGTAACTCTACATTTGAGATCATTAATGTATTTGTGATCATCTATGTAGACCCCCCTTGAACGTTTGGAGCCTATCTTACGGGATGATATTCAGAAGGTATTGTTTTGCTTGCATTTTCTTATATTCAGGTTATGACATCATCTCTTGTGTTTCTTTAGCTTATTTCTTTAACATTCTGACTGACTAAATTCTACAGATATGGGATTCTGTTCCTAAACCCGCAGCGCATACAAGTACTCCTATCAGTGAATTTTTTAATGTAATAAATCCTCTTTCTTTGACTGCTTGACTGTGTTTGATTATTGTTATAATGTAGAACTTATTATTATTTTTTTATCAATCATTATTTGTCATGAAGGTTGAGGTCACAGCTTTATCCAGCTATGAAGAGAAAGAGGAAAAGTTTAATGAGGAGGTAGCACTTCTTACATTAGCAGCAGTTTACTTAGTTCCACATTTACTGTAACTTTTTAACT
Organism: Pelargonium nanum; assembly: GCA_036897485.1. Taxonomy (NCBI): domain Eukaryota; kingdom Viridiplantae; phylum Streptophyta; class Magnoliopsida; order Geraniales; family Geraniaceae; genus Pelargonium; species Pelargonium nanum. The sequence goes on along the minus strand of JAYMTF010000655.1, from coordinate 30,484 downwards.
TCTTCCTAATTCTGCCAGTAGTTTGGATATAACTACCTAGATATGGATTTTTAATCCTTTGATGGCAACTTTGTAAAATTCCATTTTTGTTGCTTATTCGGTGTTGTGTGCCATCATTCATAGGTTGCCCAACTAAGGCAGAGATTTTTCAATTCTATTTCCCCTGGAGGGCTAGCTGGCGATAGACGGGGTGTTGTTCCTGCCTCTGGGTTTTCTTTTAGTGCACAGCAGATATGGAAAGTTATTAGAGAGAACAAGGATCTGGATCTTCCTGCTCACAAGGTCTTGATTTTGTTTTCCCTTTTCTTGTATGAGAGAATATATATATATATATATATATAGGTTTACATATTTTTCACTCTTCATTTTTTTAGGTAATGGTTGCCACTGTTCGATGTGAAGAGATTGCTTATGAGAAGCTTAGCTGTTTGGCTTCTGATGAGGTACTATGCATATATTTTCTCTTGCTACTTCTAGTTTGACTGAGAAACATTGTAATTGGCATTTCTTGATGGATGTGATTAGGGTTGGTTGGCATTAGAGGAAGCTGTTCAAGCTGGTCCAGTATCAGGTTTTGGAAAGAAACTCAGTTCGATCTTGGAAAATTATATTTCAGAGTAAGTTCACATCAGTGTTTCATCTCTAAAAGATTATATCTAAAGTCTCTGAATTCTTCCATCTTTATGTGAACCTTATTTAACTTTTGCTCTCTAATGGTGTTCAAGATATATTGTTGCATGCGTCGACTTTACAGTTCTACAGTATTTATATATTGAAGTGGATTGATAGAAACTAGGTTTAGGTAAACTGATTGTATTAGGTTGGCATAAGGTTGACTGTTGAAGCCTGGGAGCCGATATATGGAGCTGTTTCAAATTGACGGTGCTTATGTGTTTAGTGGCTTTCTATCAGTTTAACTTTTAAATTTGTTGCTGTCATTGGATTAAGATGCAAATTGAATCTCTCCTTAAATCCAGGTCCTGGTATTACATTTATTCCAAATGAACAGAATCTGTAACAGGGAGTTGAAGAAGTTGCAAAGTGGGTGACCGGTGATAGGTTTGGTGGTTTCCTGGGTATGCTGGATGTGATAATTTTCAGGTGTGCTTAGTCAAAGGGAAGAATATTAGGAGTAGTGGGGGTTTATAGAAGTTTGAACTTAGCATGACAAAACAGGATGTTAAGAGATTGGAAGTGTCTCATTATCTATGATGAGGGTAAGATGGACTGGGTTGGGGATTCGTGGAAATGAAGTTGGGAATACGCCGGGTAATCAAAGGATTGGTTTATTTTATTTATCAGAAGGGCTAGTGTCATTGAGGATTGTTTCTCTAGTGGATGGTACATCAGAATATCTGATATTTTTCTTCTTTGTGGATGTTAGACTTCACGTTTATGTCTTTATTAGCCTTTTCTTCTAATTCGGAGAGCATCTGAAGCCAAAAATATTTCATGTTTGTTCCTAATAACCATTCTATGTATTTTGTAAGTTTTCTGGTCTTTCCCAAGCTTCTGTGTGGATGCTGCCTTTCAGAGATCAGAGTTTTACTGGAAACTAAAAATTAAATAACTATCTTGGCATCTTTTATTACTGAAGTTCTTGACAATTATTAAATCTACATTGATTGGTTCTGCTGTTAAATGTACCTTTTTTCATGTGTTATATCAAGATAACTAGAGAGTGAGCCTCTGCCTTGTGACCTTCGAAAAATGGAAACAGTCTCCCTGCCAAAGCAGAGGGAAGCCTATGGAGCATCCTGCACTGAGCCACCTTATATATATATATATGATTATTAAGATATTTAATATTCTTTTATTAATATTTTTTATTCATATTATCAATGTGTTTGCCTTTGTCTATACCTGTTTTTCACTTCTTTGTCCAACTTGGTCTCTAAGTTCTGATCTTGCTAATACATGCTACTTTTCTTTTTGCATAGGTATGACAATGAAGCAATCTATTTTGATGAAGGTGTGAGAAACGCAAAACGTAAACAGTTGGAATCAAAAGCATTGGAGGTATGGGTTCTTGCTCTATCATTATTATACTTTTGATGAGATTGTTATGTGGATGGACTTATTTACTTTAATTGTCCTTTTTTGAGGAAAAAAAAGTTTAAGATGTTTGTTCTGTGACAGTTTGCCACTGGTGATGTAATAGTTCAAAAACACTGGAGAGAAAACTTGAATTGGTTTTGCTATCTACAATCACAAATAGTCAAATATGCATGTGCGTTCTGCATATTTTGTGTCACATGCTTTGTCAAAAATGCATCTTTAGATTTTGTTTGATATATGCCAAATATTATTTAGATATAATATGCTAAGGTGTGCATGATTTGATGTAGAAATTGTGTTCTATTTTAATATATCACAAGACACTAGTAGCTATTCTGCCAAGTTCCAATCATGTCCTTTGATCTTATGGGCAAAATTACTGATTTTCTTGCATGGTGACAGAAAAAACAAACAATTCCTCTAGCCATGTTAAACCACGTGTCCTTTTTTCATAGTTGATGTATGAGTGATGGGAACTCAAGAGATGCTGTTTGAATCCTGATATTAGTAATAAGAGTAGGGCTTAGCATTTGCCTAATCTGAGTTGTAATCGAACCTGATGATTTCTCTTGTTTTTGTTTTTCTGAATTTGCATTGTCTTATTATTCTCTATCGTGAATGCTAGTTTGTGTACCCTGCTTACACTACCATGTTGGGACATCTGCGCACTAAAGCCCTTGACAATTTTATGGCTAGACTGGAGCAATTATTGAACAGAGGAGAAGGATTTGCCGCATCTGAATGTAGCTGTATCCAGTCTTGTATGGTTGAGTTCGATCAAGGATGTGCAGGTAATGTAACATGCATAGTGGTTTCAATATCAGATTGAATGCATTCACATGCTTGTTTATGTTTTATGTATGCTTATGAAATATGTAAATGCTGTAAATAAATTGAACACAATCTGACTGTAAGGGAGGCAAATAGTTCTACTGGCAACTTTGAAGAATAATGATTATTTATGATATGGTAGAACTGGAAGAAGACTCAACAGTAACAGGAAAAAAATACCTTATTAAGACTAATAAAAGTATCTGTTTACAAGAAACAAGAGATCATAAAGAGGAATATCTGCAGAAGGTCTTATTTTCGAAACTTAAGCAGCTACATCTTTTGTTTTTATAAGCCATTAAGAACAACAATGAAAACGTATATTTCACATCTAAATTTTCAGAGCCATTTATTTAATTGCCAGCTGCTGTTCTTCTATAGTAATGCTTAAATATAGCTGAAGGTTGTATATGTAGTGTTTTCGTATAGTATGCTCATACTCAAATCCTGCTAACTTGAATATGTCATGACTCCTTACCTTTAGGTTTTACAATTATAGCTTTCATTTTCTTAATGATTATATCATGTTGGATATATTCCATCATGCATCATATATATTTAGCACCCTCCGTTCATGGCTATGTTCTACCTTTTCAGATGTTACTATTAAACAGGCTAACTGGGATGTTTCAAAAGTCCGGGAAAAAGTTCGTCGTGATATTGATGCACATGCATCATCAGTTCGTAGCGCAAAACTGTCAGAATTGACAATTAACTATGAGGTGATTTCTTAATCAATATTTCACATCAGGTTTATTCAATCAAGACACTAAAAGCACTTATCATCTTTAATTGACAGAAACGACTGTCTGAAGCACTAATGGCACCTGTAGAATCCCTCTTTGAAGCGGGTGGAAAAGACACGTGGGTTTCAGTGAGAAAGCTGCTTAGACGTGAGACTGAGGCTGCAATGTCTGAGTTTTCAACTGCTATTGCTGGTTTTGAGTTGGACCAAGTAACAAGTGACAAAATGTTGCAAAACTTACAAGAGTATGGGAGGGGTTTAGTGGAAAAGAAAGCTAGAGAAGAAGCTGGAAAAGTTCTGATCCGCATGAAGGACAGGTTGCTAACTTGGATTTGAAATTTGATCAACTTTTAAGATCTTATTTCATTGTATTTTTCTGATTACTTTGCTCACAATTTCTCAGGTTTTCAACAGTTTTCAATCATGATGATGATTCAATGCCTCGGGTTTGGACTGGAAAGGAAGACATTAGAGCAATTACAAAATATGCACGTTCTGAAGTAATTTCCATGGAACTTTAACAACCAAAGTTTTAACACTTCCTGCTTGTTGTAGTTGATATCTGATGTCCTCTTCTACGGTCCTACTGCAGTCTCTGAAGCTTTTATCTGTGATGGCTGTCATACGCTTAGATGACAAGCAAGATAAGATAGAAAATGTACTTATATCCTCTCTGATGGATGGAACTGTTTCTGTTTCTTCTTCACAAGATAGGAGCATAGGATCTTCTGTAGACCCTCTTGCCTCTAGCACATGGGAGGAGGTATTAGTTTGTGTTCAATGGTGCCTTTTCATACCAATCAATCTTTATCATAATACCATTTCTCAATAACACTATGAATTAAAAAACTAGGTTGCGCCAAAGGATACACTGATTACTCCAGTACAATGTAAATCTCTGTGGAGGCAATTCAAAGCAGAGACTGAGTATACAGTCACACAAGCTATTTCAGCACAGGTATCTTTCTCTACATTGCGATGCTTAGCAACATTTATATATTTCCATATTCTTCAGTAATTTGGTTGTTTCAGCTAAATTTTAAGGTTAAAAATGAAGCGTTCTCTTATTTTTCCATATTCTTAATTAGTTCTCCCGTTGATCGCGCACATGCTCACCTTTAGTTTTGTGTGCTTATTATAATTTGAAACTCTTTACTTTTGGTTTAGGCGTTATTAATTACACAAAGCAAAGTTGTTTCAAGATATGCCATTAAATTGCTTAGTAGCTGCTAATATTATTATGCTTGTGTGAATGTGATCGCTACACTGCTGTGGGCAAGTTTCCCATATCTTCAAAGTTACCCAAAGGAAGAGTTTCTCAGAATACTTAACAACTCTAGTGAATATATTGCATCGCTTGTAAATACGGATTTGACCTAAAATGCAAAAAGAACATGGACCAACATGGATACAAGTGTTTTGGATGGAAATCTAGTTGCTTAAGATAAATGGTGTTGTGTTCTCATTCTTGCTATGTCAGGATGCCTTCTAATATGACGTGATGCTTTCTTAGTGTTTTTATTTCACCTTGTCTATTATGATACAGTATTATTGTGAATTTGTGATGCGCCACCCAATGACACAAAATATACTCTTCGGTTTGTTTTTCAGGAGGCTCTCAAGCGGAGTAACAACTGGTTACCTCCTCCTTGGGCAATTGCAGCAATGGTTATCCTTGGTTTTAATGAATTTATGCTCCTTCTGAAGTAATTACATCCAGATCTTAGTCTCTGTAGTTTGTTACATTATTCCTAATGTTTATTTTGTTCAGGCTAATCAAGTTTATGACAAAGTTCTTCAAATGACGCAGGAACCCTCTTTACCTCTTGGTTTTATTTGTCGGATATTTACTTTCCAAAGCTTTGTGGGTACAGTTGAACGTTACAGGGGAGTTTCGTCATGGCTTTGTGAGTATGCAAATGTGCAAGAGAATTTGATTCTCTGAATGTTATGATGAAACCCTTACCTTACCTCGCTTATTTGATAGATCCTCTCAGCTTTATTTTTCAGATCAGAGTGTGCTCTTGTCAAGAAGCCCACATTTAATTCTACTTCTTTGTTTTTCCATGTGAGCAGCTGCCTGGATTGCTTTCCATTTCAACTAGATTTCTTCCTACTATCATGAACCTTCTAAAAAAACTTGCTGAACAAGGTCAAGCATCCCCATTTCCGGAAGGATTAAGACCTCCACAGTCCCTGGCTTCTCAGAGTTTCATGAATCAAACCAGTACAACAAGTCCAGTATCGAGCTCAATTCCCGAGTCATCAGTGTCGTCTAATATTTCAACAGCTGATGCTGGTATTGAATATTCAAGCCCTAGTTTAACACGCAGGCGACCCACTGACACACAAGAGGCTGAATTTTCGTAATGTAAGCTATCAGCTATGTAAGTTTGAAAGAAAGCTGAAGGGGATGGGCTTCTTTAAAAGCCTGGCTGCATAGCAAGTTACAAGAATAATTCATGGATGAATAATGAAATGAGAGAGATCTGTTGGCTTGACTAGCATGTTGTATTTTTCTCCTTGTTAATTTACATGGTATGAAGAAAAAAAATTATTGTATAGAATTTTTTTTGGCACTACTTGTAACCTATAAACAAAGACAGGCCAAATGTTTAAGAAGGCATTAGAGTAATAAGGGTCATTTTTGCAATAATAATTCATGTCATTGAATGTGATCATTTTATTCAACTTGCCAAAGGAAAGGCAAGCACAATAAATAATGGGTTAATGAAAACAAGTCAACAATAACAAGGTACAACAGCTTGGAAATTTATCTACTAGTGTTTGTTCACTGGCTCAGCATGACTAGCAAATTTTACCACAATGCCATGAAAAAGTGACCAAATTCTAAACAGGTAGTTTCAAGTAAAAGTCTTATAACCTTAACTTGTGTCGTAGTCTAGAGATGGTCAGGTCTGCACCTCCAAAGCCATCCATTACAGCATTTGCTGAAGAGAACTCAGCTCTGGCTGTCACACTAGAGCAACCAAAATGCAAGGCATAAGCAATGTAAGTAATATATCCTTCAATTTTACTGCTACCAGAGGATTAACTAGAGAATCTGGATGTGCACACATGAATAATAACTGAGTTCAAAGTAAAAAAACAAAAAACAAAAAAACAATAGTAACAAAGCCTAGCTTGGACAGCTAGAGAAGTTGACAAGAGGTATATAAATGGGTCATGTCTCATTGAACAATCAATCATCAGGTCTTTTCTTATCCATAGAATTTGAGCCAACATTGTGATGGAGGCTCAGTTGAATAAGAACCCAAGTTATTACATATGATAATGGCAGGTAGGTTTTGATTTTATAAGAAGCCTTTGTCTCCTGACCAAAAAAAAAAAAAATAGGATGCATTTGTCCAGTGCATGGTGCAATGGTTGAATATGGTTCACAAAATGTTCACTTTACATTATGCAGCAAAATGGTTCATGAAAAGTAATTCACCATAGTGCATGACAAGAGTTTTACCTGCTTCGGACAACAACACATGCCATGCCAATCCGCTCAGCTCCAGACACTCCAGATTGGCTTCCTGCAACAAGGACACAATTGGAGACCGGTACCCCTGCATATTCTGCGCCCGCACGCAATCCAGCCACAATCTTCTCCAAGCTGGAAGACACTCCAAAATTCAGTTCAGTCGTTACACGGAAGACAATTAAAAAATTGACCAGGCAGCGAGTAACATATAGATAATTATGTTCAATAACTTTTACTGCAAACTGCTAATTTGTGATACTGAGATTTATAGTTATATCCAAATGCAAATATATAGCAGTAAAGATCATTGTAGAACAATACAAGGACGAGTAGTAATTATAATAAATGTAAAATGGTCAGAAGGAATGGAAATGCAAGTTGGAGTTAAGTTCTTGAAAGAAAAACAGTTGTACAAAAAATGAATACTCCGTAGTTGATTAGTAGACAACATAAGATTTCCAGTACCAGAAGTTTTCTAGCATTTGAAAACATTTTCTGTAGCTACACTACGACACAAGTGTCAACCAGAACCATAGTAGTTAAAGGCATGCCTCAGGCGCGCCTTGGGCGCAGCTCAGAGGCTTGCAACTTGCACATGGTCGACATTCATTAGGCGCGCCATGGGGAACCTAAGGTCGTGCAGGTGCCAAAGGGCGCGTCTTGGGCACATCAAGTTTTTTTGTATTTATTTTTTATTTTATAGTTTTATGCATAATATTTTAGAATGATGAAATAAAGGAAAAAAAATAGTCAAAAGTAGAGCAAAAGAATGGGTTTCTTTCAAATTTTGAGAGTTCACTCAAAAGAGTTTCGAGATTAAATATTGGGTGTAAGTTACTTATAATAAAAAGAAATAAATTGAAGAAGATGAATGTGAGGTTAAAGATGAAAAAGATATCTAAAATAAAAAAATATGATAATGAGACAAATTATGTGATGCTTGATGATGATGAGGATTGTTACCTTTTATCTTTCTTTGAGCAAGTGATGAACTGTTTTGAATTTTTTAGGCTGATGAGGACTTGAAATACTAGCTTATATGTTTCAAAAATATACTGTGACTTTAAATATTTTCAGTTTTAGATTTAATGCAAGTATTGAGTTTTATATATATTGATTTAAGTTGTGATTTTAATCATATCGTGCCTCATGTTCTTCATGCGCGCCCCTTCGCTTTGTGCCTAGGCCTTAAAACCCTTTTGTGACTTAGTGCGCCTTGCCCCTTTAACTACCATGACTAGAATCAATCAGAAAGTATTGCCCCTTACCATACCCCATTAAACATATACTAAAATGATGAGAAAATTCCTCAATTAGGGTGTTACACTTTGCCAAAATTCAATGTCTCAAATTATCATACTTATTTTAAATACTGGTTTATCCTTCTAGTAACATTTCTTAATAATACTTCTTTCACCAATAATATTTTATTATTTCAAAAGAACTTTCAATTCATTAAGTAAGCAAATTAAAACAAGTTACAGCTTTAAGGCTTTGGTTTTATTTCCTTTGAGTTATGATAGTCATTAAACCAAGAGAAGTTGCTGACAAAAGTTTGCAGATATATGTATAAAATGAAAAGAAGGAAGAAGTGAGCTGGATAGGATGAACCTTTCAGTTGAGCTAGTATCAAGGTCAACACTCAACTTTAGCATTGATGCAACTTCCTGTGCTATTTTTAGTTTCTCAGCAGATGCTGCCCAATAAGGAAAAAAGAAGAAGAGCTTTTAATACTAACCTTCTGCACTTTTTGTAACTGAACAAACATGTGAAAACCAAAACAATAGGTGAAACTTGCCTGCTTTCCTTGCTTCCCGAGCAATTTGCTCATCTAACCCAGAAGATACTCCTTTACCAAGCACAAGTTGGCCATAAAAACTCTGTTCTACCTCTTCAGTTCCTACTATCTTTATCTTTGAAATTCTTTCAGAGCCAAGCTTTTCAATAATGGATCTACAAAATTATTAAAAAATAAAATTAGCATGACCCTTCCTATCCGTCAAGCATGCTGCAATAAGTCAAATAGGCATTGAGGCCCAAGATACATATCATAATTCATTTCACACAAGCAAGAACTTGTCTAAGCGTTTGTAAAGATGGATCAGGCACTCACCATGTACACTAGAAGGAATTTTTCTTTGTTACAGCTACAAATAAGACAATGTAACTTCACTTACAAGTGAAGCATACCTGATATCAGATATGTGCCTCATGAACCTCAGTCTACTCTTCACCAATTAAATGAACCCACTGTAAGACAAGAAGGGTTTTTCTACGCTAAACTAATAAAATGATTAAAATCCACATCCAACATGCATCATGGCAGCAGCATTAAATAAAGTTAAGAAGTTGAACTCCTTAAGTTGAAATATACCATTCAAGTAATTATGAAAGAGATTCCTGAATTCCAGTAACTACCATAAGTTATAATAGACCCAAATTTTGACACTCCCCAGGGTAAAGATACTCATTACTTGTATTAGTCCAGCCCAAAAATATTCATCCTCTTACACGTTCACATACATGATCCATTTGTAAACTAATCAGATACAACATTTTCCACTTCAGATTATATATTGTTACTTACTCTTCCTTTTTACAACTTTGACAATGGACACTTGCATAAACTTCCTCAAAATCATTCATTTTTCATTTCAACAAATCAACAAAATAACATATAACTGTTTACAGGTTCCTTAGGGCTACTAACTTGATTTATCAATCGACAAAATAACATATAACTGTATACAGGTTCCTCAGGGCTAACTTGAGTTAATTTAGGAAATAGAAAGTCTGAAAGTAGGAAGACATTTTTTAGCGGAGTAGCTTATAACTGTTTCACAAAGATTGTTACTTCTTGCTGCTTTATTTTGTCTTTCTCATGATTATTATGCATCTCAGGTCAAAGTATAAGTTCTTCCATGAGTCATAGTACTGATACCTGTGTCTCTATTCAACAACTTGGTATACTTTCTTACTTAACAAATGTTCAATGAGCATGACTAGCTGAAGGCCTTGTGTAGTTTCTGGGAAGACGCACAGATTCCATAGTATATGATGCCACATTATTCAATCATAACTAATTTGTTGGATTCATAATTATAAATTTAATTAACTAAGAAAAACTACCTGCACATTTTATCTCCACTTTTGCTGTAGGCTGTAACTATGATTACAGGTATTCCTTCACGGTAGGCATCATCAAAGAAACTGCAAATGAAGATGGCATTCATGGGTTACAATCTTCTTTGCTTAATATGGAAAAGAAGATTAATCTGCCTAATGAGATGATTAACAGCTTTGCCATAGGGAGGGGACCATCATAGTCGTCCTCTTCTTAATCTTTATAATGGGATACAATTTTGAGTATTTAGCATAAACCAACACAGATAGTTAATGAATTTCAGAATTAAACAATTAGTTATTAATTGATGGCTACTTGCTAAGAAACTCATGATGATTAAGAGTTAAGATACCTAACAAACTTTAGTCTCAGTCGCAGTTTCTAAGATTCAGTTGGAACTTTGGACCTAGACAGATGTCATTAAGCAAAATAGTTTAGAGTGTGAAGGGGGGCCCTGCAAGCATTGTAAATATGCTGAAGTGTGACACTCAAATTAGTATGTTAACTGGGTTTCTTTTTGTTCTGAGACACTATGGAATTAAAAGCTTGATCAGCTAAAGTAGTATTGATGATAACATTGTTAAAAATAGCTTCTACACACAGCTATCACCTTCCAGGAAAGGAAAAGATCGCACACAACAAAAGTTTGGTACTGTGATCTAAAATGAGGAAAATAAAGGCCATAAAAAATCATTATTCGCAGAAAGGGAAAATAACATTAGCTATTGATTTTGGTCACAAAAATTCACCTAGTTTTTGTCCATATGCCAACCCAGTTTGCTGAACCAGTGAACTCTGAACTTGAAATCCGACTCTTATCGCTAGTATTTTGCTGGCAAAATCAACTTTTGCTGATAAAAATGTAGCATAACTGTTACCACTAATGGCATTAATTTTACAACAGGAACCTAGGTGTGGAGCATACAACTTACTTTCCTTTTACCTATATATATATATAAAACAAAAAGAAAAAAGAAAAGAAAAAGAAATGCACCATAAACTTGACAGAACTTACTATATAGATTTTTTTGCATATCTAGAAATAGGAAATAAGAGAGAAGCATTAAGTTTTCTAGATATTCAGGAGAAGCGCAGGGATTAGTGAGGATTGGGGTAACATAAGCTCTTGTCTAACTACACCTATGATCTGAAATCTAAGGGCATGATTCGGAGACAAAGATGAGCATGGAGTATTAGTGGGGAGACACATATTTTAAAAGCATGAATTAGAGACAAAGTTCTTTACAGTCAAAGGGTGGTTTCAGGCTAGAGTGCTTGATGTGATAGATTGAATATGGGGCACCAATACTTAGATGCCTACTTACTTGGCGGAAAAGGAAAAACATATTCATCTGCTTATGAAGATTAGCTCCAAAAGAATACATCTCATATTCTCACCAACTATTATCCCAAAGGAATACACTACAGAAGGTAACATTGATAATCATTAGAGACCTTAAAGCCTTTAACAGAAAGGGCAATACACCATGAAACATTAAATGCACAATATGTAATTTTGAATATAAGTTGGACGAGGAAACTCACTCTTCAACTCCAGGCCGTAAAGGTAAACTCTCTGATATCACAAACTCGTCCAAAGCATTTTTCTGCCAACCACTAACCAATAGTTAAGCAGCTTATTGTACAAAACTTACACCCTCATTTTCAGAAGGGAGATTGCCAGTAGACTCTGTTACATTTTAAAGCTTTATAATAGATAAAAACCAATGCATATTATCTTGTAATAAGCCGGCAGTGTCTTAAATACCTTTTCACGCAACACATTTTTCATGAATGTTTTCTTCTCATTTGAAGGCAATGAACTAGGCCAACCAATCTGTTGAGGACAGATATATAGGAAAACAGATTAATAAAGTATAAAACATAGGAAGGTATGAAGACCCATTAGCTTCCTGTATCTTCGAATAGTCAGAACCTCACCCGGTTAAAATACAAGATCAACATCCTTTCTTCATCTCCAGCACTCTTTCTGGTAAGTAAACATCGAATCCTTCGTAAGTATTGGAGACAATCTCCCAGTTTATGACAAAAAACAATGACCAACTCAAATGGTCACATTTGAGCAAAACACTAGTAATTTTGTTTAGACAAACTTAACTGATTCCACACCTTACAAGGTCTGCATAGATGGGTTCAGTCCAATTGGCACAGTCAAGTCCAAGCTTTTTAAATGCTAAATCAATAGAACAAAAGAAAATGTCACCACCATGAAACTGTTGCCTTATCCAATCACAACTCTGAACAAAAAAAAAAATTATCTGCCGCACCTACATTGAAGGCTTGACGATTGGCGAGTCTATAAACATCCATAAGAACCCTAAAAACATCGAAACAACACTGGAGCATCAAATACAAATAATAAAAAAAATCTTTTCTTTTGATTTTAAATAAATGCAAGATTAATCTACCCTTCGACTTCGAGAAGAAGGGCTAGTTGTGGAGGTGGGTTTGGATTTTGAGGGGTGGTTGTTGAATTGAGAGCAGTGAACCGGTCCAGCTGCGAACGTTTTCCGGGAAAATGGGAGTTTCTGGGGAAAGTGGAAGAAAATGAAGGAAACGAGCTGGGATTAAAAAATTTAGGTGTTCCATTGTGGAATCTGTGGGAGGGAGAGGTGATGCTGGAAACTTGGATTTTGTGGAGAATTGAACACGATGAAGAAGCTGTTTCCATTGCAATCTGACTGTTTTTTTTTTCAGTTATCACTAAAAGCACCCACAGCCACAACAGTTTTGCAATGTAGCGCTGAGTCGAATTACCATTTTACCCAAATAAGCTTTGCTAAAAGGGTTCACTTCCTATAAGTTAGTTATGTTTGGTTAATTATTGGGCCTTCTTGTACAAATTCAAATACTCATTCAGTCGTTCCTTCGGGAACATCTGATAAAATCAGGACGATACAGAGAAGATTAGCATGACCCCTGCACAAGGATGACACGCACAAACCAAGAAATACCCATTCAGTCAGTATTTGTATAATCTAGTGCAAACTTATTTTCAACTTCCACATTCTGATCCCACTCCACTATTTTGTTATAATCGATAATTTTGTCATTCACACGAACAAACAAAGCATGTCAGTATTGACCACCACTTAATCCCTGAACATTTATAGGCATGTGTCATTATTTGTTGCTCCAATTCTACTCGACATCAACTTGTCGACATCTTCACCAAAGCTTTGGGTCGCGAACGCTTCCATGACTTTCTCAACTTCATGCTCCAACTTGTGGAGAAGTAACGATTTTATCACAATCTTGCACCATTTTCTTTCCCATATTTGTATACTTTACCTAAATGTGTATCTACTGTAAATATTTTCTCACCTTCCCCGACATTTTATTATGCCTAAAATTAAGCTCATGAGTTTGTATATATTAGAGCGCCTCGACATTGTTCAGTTTAATCAAGAGATCAAACTCTTCCAATATAGTTGGTTTACAGTTTCACTCACATATGATCAGTTCATGAGTTTTCTTTAACTCTTTAAAGATAAGATTTTCATCGTTGTTTATATACCTTTTTTTATTGTTTATATTTCCTTCTTGGAAATTCCCCAGCACGATATTATATAGAAAAAAGTGTAACATCACTCAAATAAAATCTTCAAAGAAACCGCGTAAGGGATTTGACGAGTCACAATCAGTGCTAGTTTTGTATATGATGCTAAATTGCTATGAATAGGATAAGTTAATGTTAAGTAAATTAGCAATGAAACTTCATTGGGAAACAGGTTGTGAAAATATGTCACTACGATGGGTTTGGTAACAATGGTTTTAGCGTTAATGAAATAGACAATACGATAAATTTCAATAGATTAATTATAATTTGGACTTGGTAAAGACCGACACATATTACAAACTTGTATCCAACGTGTGAATCAATTTGAACAAGTCAAGGACTATTTACTATATTTCGTTTTCATGCAAAAAAGGACATATTCTATATATAAATTTCCCAATTCGGTGCATAATTACAGTGACTTTATATTTGTTATTTATACCTATAACTATTAGAGATGTCAAGGTTATAGTGAATGTGTACGTACAAATAGTAATCATACTTGTTCTTTTGCAGTTTTTCTTTTAAATTTCAGGCTTCAATTTGTTTCAGTACGTACGAGTCTTATATACACATACATCGAAAAAAAAATTTAGTGAAAACAATACGTCCAGAAACTAATCAAGGTTAATGTGGTATGAATTAATAAAATTACATTAAATCTGATTTATCATCCGGTTAATACATTAAACAATAAATTTGATTGCATTTTCTTTATCTATTATGACATTAAACGTTGAAGTAAATAACTGATTATCCGTTCAAAATTTTATCTGTCATAATTCATTGTTGTCTAATTCAGAGTATCAATGCAACTTTAGAATGATATATGTTACTCTAAAGTCATTTTGAATTTGAAAAGGATCCAGGAAAGAAAGCTAGTAGACTAAGTCTGACAATGATTAGCAGATAAAAAATACATAAAAAACATGTCTCTTTCATTTCCACACAAATCCAAGTGTTTCCAATTTAATGACAGGTCAATGAGGAATTGAATCGTACAGATTTAGTACACCCCAGTCAAACAAAACATTCTCTCATTTCACACACGCTCTAGCTTGCATATATGTCTATATATAACAAGCTTCTCTTACAAAGTACAAACAACAATTTAATTATACTATCATCACTAATGGAGTTAGATCAGAATGATCATGGCAATACTAATTATGAAGAAGATGAGCCTCTACTTCTCCCTGGCTTTAGGTTTTCTCCGACCGACGAAGAGCTGGTCGGGTTTTATCTGAGGAGGAAAGTGGAGAAAAAATGTACCAATATTGAGCTCATCATCAAACATGTTGACATCTACAACTACAATCCATGGGATCTTCCAAGTATGTATAAACCTTAATTACTTATATGTATATCTCAATTACGAAAAAAAATCTCAGCCAGTAAATTATGACCAATGAGGTGGTGCCACGTCATTTGTTCCAATAAATTTGTGGAAGCGGAGCGTCCCGTCCAGATCAATTTTGTTGGTCTTTTAGCTGAGAATCTAAGCAAATATACAACTCCTGATACTCTCTCTCTCTATATATATATATGTAGTATAATTAACTTTTGTTTATATTATATATGCATAGCAGAAGTTGGGGCGTTTGGAGAAAAAGAGATGTACGTGTTTTGCAAGAGGGGCAGGAAGTACAAGAATAGCTTCAGACCCAACAGGGTGGCAGGATCTGGGTTCTGGAAAGCCACTGGCATTGACAAGCTTATATATGATCATCACCGCCGCAATATTGTTATTGGCCTCAAGAAAACACTGGTTTTTTACTGTGGCTCCGCCGGAAAAGGCACCAAAACTAATTGGATGATGCACGAGTTTCGCCTTCCTCCTAACACTTCCAAAACTAATCTTGTTGAAGAAGCAGTAAGAACATATATATATATATGCATCACTATTGTTTTATTTATTGCAATTTGTATACAAATGACTGATCATATGAGTAATGAATTTGCAATTGCAGGAAGTTTGGACAGTTTGCCGGATCCTAAAGCGCGAGGTTTGTCGTAAGAAAAATATATCATCAACGAAACAGAAACAAAATCAGGTAGTGGATTGGAATTATTGTTATGAAACAATAATTAGGTGTAGCAGTTCAGAGTCAGATAATGTTGACGATCAAGTCAATGATCATGGAGTGATCAATTCAACTGATATTGATGATCAGTTAGTAGCAGCAACATCAAATTATGATATAGATGGAGTTTCGAGCTGGGATGAGCTCAGACCAATGATACACTTCATTCTTTGATGATTTCAGACTAGCTATATCACAGTATAGATTAAGTACTGTTGCTGTCTATTTGCTTTGTAATTGTATAGTGTATGTAGTTGCTAGTTTTAATTAATTTCATGAATGGGAAAGGCTTCGTTTTCATCATATTTAAACTTGAATGTGAGGAACTATATATATATACTTATATTATATTCTGTACACACTTCAATTTCAGGTTTGCAAGTCCATGTTTTGTTTTTTTCCCAGTCAACTGTATGTCTTGTTTACAAGAATAATGTGCATATAAATACAAATATATTTAGTAATTAAAGACAAGTGTGTTGGGATGTCAACTTCATACATGTATTCAATAACATGTCGCAATATGATTCATTCACATTAAAAAGAACATCATACCGTTTAGCATGTAAGATAATCACCCTTAGTTGTTTAGTATCAAGACCACATATAAATGTTTTTCAGTACTGTACGAAATTTTCATAAATAAAACAATGACACTTGAATGTGAACAACCTTCTCATAAATTAAAACATATATCGGATCTCTATCATTACTGGTCTACCCCAACCCAACCGAACCATTGTTCACATGCTTAACTGTGACGGAGAATGTTGTCAGCTCGATACTAATCAACGAAAAAAAGACAACATGTAACACCCAATATACTTTCTCAACGTGGTGCCCAAAGTTGCATAACAACGCTACTTTGACATCAAGAAAATAGCCTTAGTTCTATTTATATTTTCAAGCTATTACAAAAATACTTCATTGCACATAAGATTTTGGTCCTAAGCAATCGGTTGCCACAACAAACATTGTGAAACTCTGAGGCGTCAAAATTTTGACGACAAAACACTTGTTATAACCCAATATTTTGGTTCAGTTTTTACGGTACTTGTAACTTTTGTGTTCGCTTTTTATACAGAGTTATATACAACAAAAGAAAACAAAATCAGTCATCGGAGAATCGAAACACTAGCACGAATTATGAGATTATGAATATTCCGTAATTGATACACTAACATTATTGTTTAGAAAAAAAAAAAAAAAATTGTGATCAACTTTGATAAAGTCAACGCTGGTTTAAAACAAAACTTGCGATCACAATTCACAGACTCAGAAAATGTCTTCTTACTTCCCACCAACGTCATCTTCCCTCCACAGACGAACTCCTCACGGCCAAAAAACAACAACGCCCGCCCCGACCCAACTTCAGGGCTCCGATCCGGCTCCGACCACCCGCCCTATCGCCCAATTTCTAGCTTTAGCTGCTATCATCCTCCTCGCCTTCTTACAGTTTCTCCCGGCGACCCATTTTCGAGACCCGTCGGACCCTTTCCGGAAATGGGTCCCGTTTGGCTCCAATCACAATCCTTCTTCTTCTTCTGTAAGTGTTTGGTTGCCGAGAATATTTGAAAATGCAAATTATTAAGTATGTTTTGATTCTGTTGTGGTTACAAATTAGTCGGTTAATCGTATTTTTTAATTTTGATTATCGTGTTTGTAGTTTAGCAATTCGGAGCATTCTGGTAATGGAGAATCGAGTTCTATCACAACCAATGGTAAAGAGGACGGAATGGTGAATATTGTGTCATGGATGGATCAGTTAAACCTTCCACTGCTTGCAGTTGTGGTCAACTCATCGTTGTCAAGCTCAAGGTTTGTTTCATTTTTGATCATGTTAGTTATTGATGTTCATGACCTAGAATGTGCACATTCACTACAAAAAGAACTCGCGAATTTCTGTCACAAATCTATGGATTTCAATCACAAAATGTAATTTGTGATGGAGTGTGACAAAATATTTCTGTCATTGTTTGTGTTGTCACAAATGGTTGTGACAAAAGTTTCCGTCACAAATGTGTGTGTCCGTCACAAATGTTATAAAATATGATTTCCGTCACAATTTGTGGGAAAAAATTTTCTAAAAAATTTCCGTCAAAGTTTGCAACTTTTTTTGTAGTGATTGGTGTTCTGTTTGTACCCTCAAAACATAGTAATTATGTGAAGAACCCAAAGCTAGTTCTATTAGTACTTGTATTTTCAATTGGACACGCACTAACCATATGTAATCTAGGGAGCTCAAAATCGATTTACTCTTGTTACAGTGTAAATGATACAGCCTGGATATAGTTTGCATACTGAGAATGAATTATGCATCCACTGTCTAATTATATGCTTTTGAGCTCAATTATCAAAGAATTTGATACCTTAATGGTTGGTCTGTCCAAGGACTAAAAATGAAAAGAAAAAAAGAGGGGCTTTTATGCATCGTTTTGCACCAGTATTGAATACAGGAAACTTAAGACTGGATCATTGTTCAGTAGTTTCGGTTTGAGGTTGTCTTAAGCATCAACTTGTTCGATTTACTTCTTATCCATCTGTTTCCATATGCAAGTTATAATAGCATTCCGAAATTTCCTTCTACATTTTTGTTGATGCATTTTTTGATTGCTGATGTCATCTTCAGGTTTCCAGATCAAGTTTATTTTCATTTCTTTATTCCCGGAGGACAAGAAGACAAAGTATCTTACTACAAGTTGAAAGTGTTATTTCCAAATGCAAATCTTGAAATTCATGGGTAACCAACTGTTTCCTTAATTTATATGTATGTGCAAACTTAGTATTTCTGCTCTTTAAATTAATGCCCTTGCAAAGTGCAGGCAGGAAGAAGTTAAAGATAAGATTGGGACTCGTGATTCAGGGGAACAATATGCTGGACGCTCTTTTGAGGCAATAGTGCCTTTTGTTATACCAACTATCCTCCAATCATTGAACAAGTTCATATATGTCTCACCGAATGTAATTGTGAAGGTTTGCTTCTTTGTCTAGTTACTTGACTTGATATTGCTTATAGCTTTTTTCTTTGGGATTGTTTAATATCTTAGTTTGAGATTCAAGTAAAATGGTGCAATATTTTTTCATTTTCTGCAATCTGAAAAAAATAAATGAGAAGAATATATCATACATAACTTTGATAGATCATAAGAGAAGATAATTTGGGGAAAGAAGATCTTCCAGACATTCAGCATTGTCAAGACAATCATTAGATTTGTACTTTTGTTGCAGGGAAGAGTTGAAGAGTTTATCAAGTTTGAGTTAAGTAACTATGCTGTTGCTGCTGCTGAGGACTGCTCTACAAGATTGAATTCCTATGTTAATTCAGATGTCTTGGGTGCCATTCAGAGATCCGCTTCAAAACCTTGGGTATCTGATACACCTTACGATAAGAACACATGCATGCTAGACTTAAGCATCCTGTTGATTGATGCAAAGAGATTGCGAAGAGATTTTATCGAAGCGATCTTGTGGTGGAATAAAGTTCTTGATTTGAGCGACAGGTTTCATACTTATCTCATCTCTACATACTAGCCTTCATTAATTGGTATTCTCATTTTGTTCTTTAGGTTCAATATGAAGACACCAAATAGAGTCTATTTTCAGTTGAATTAGCTCTCATACTAAAAGGTCAACCCTATTAGATGAGTTGGACTTTTGCCTTTATACATAGCTATTTCAATTACCCATCAAGGTTAGAATTTATATTCAACATTCTCCCTCACGTGTGAACCTCACACCTTTGTTTTTAATTGTGGGTTTGACACATGCACAATTGGAGGCTTTTACTTCAACAATTTGCTTGATAACTGAAAGGCAGGAGTTTATTCTTCTTTGTAGACAGTGGGGTGATGTATTTGCTCAATCACTATTGTGATTTTTGATGGGTTGTTGTGGGAATTGGGACTGCCAGGCAAATGTAGAACTTTAATATAGAGCAGAAAATTGGTACTATTTGGTTAACATAGTCAGGTTAGGATGTTGGGGGTGATAGAACGTCTTGAGTTTATATAATTACATTACTTTTAACTTCTAGCTGTCATTTTTTATTACTCCCACGTACATACATCATCAAACCAAATTAGTTAGTTTTTGCAGACAAATTATGTATATAGTATGTAGAAAATCGGAAACATAGACAAAAATTGCAAATATGATATATTAAATAAATAATGGTAACTATGTCTGATGGTGGCGGTGTTGAGATGAAGGAGAGAGGGGGATGAAGGGGAGATCAGAGTTGGTGTAGTTTCTCTGCCTGCAGAGGAGGGGTGGGGGCGGCCATATCTTCATCTCTACCTCTCTCTTGGTCTGAAATGAAAACCATTATATATTTATAGAAGAGTGGTTAAGTCTTTTATTTTTAGTGCAAACACTAACGGTGTTATCAATAGTTTGGTTCATTGAAACATCATAGTAGTTAATGGTTGCAGAAATTACATCAGGGTAACGATCTTTGTGTATAAACATAAGAGTAGTTAAATGAAGATACCCTAAAACATAACTAGGGATATATTATGTTGAAACCCTCAGTTCACTTGTGTCTCAAACAGAATGTATTGATAGTTAAGCCACTATTCAGAAAAAGAATGCAAGGTGCATTTAGATTTTTCTATTTTCAATCACATGCAACATTGTGCATATAAAGGAGTGCATGGTTGTGGTTTTGGTTACATATCCTTCACTTACAAGGGTTCTTTATCAGGGGTGATTCTGATAAACCAGCAATTGCATTAGCACTTCATGACAGATATTTCAAGCTTCCTACTGGGTCAGAGGGGGAATTGACATCACCAGAAATCAACAACGAGAGAATGGTTGTCCTTTATGATGCCCCCAAAAATGTTTGCTCTGGATTTGGCAGTGGGGGGATGACACAATTAGATAATGGTGGCATTTGGACACAGTACCTCCCCCCAATGGCAGATCGGATCTTGGGATGCTAGTACGTAAACTGGGATCACTCTGCAGAACCAAAAAATGGCATGGAATATGGGTTGGATGTGCATCATTCACTTGCCCTCATTTCCTGTAAGTTCAACCAAATACGAAGATATAAAATGTCACGGCCATTACTGAAGAAATGTTAATCGTTTTGTTCTATTTTTCTGGTATGCCATAATTTACTGACATGTAAATAACCGTTAACATCACAAGAATATTCTTACCGTTAAATGTCACACGCATGGCTTTTATGTTCATGAATTTTGTAACAATGCCTTCTTGATGTGTTAATGGATCAATTCCCCTCCCACGGGTATGCTTTACATCTGATATGATGACCATGAAGTGCATGACTATTCATAGCTGTCATTATGTTGGGAAAACAGCGGGTTCTCATATGAATTTTGAGGTCATGGTCTGGGCTAAGGTGGCTTAAGGTTGATACATCGGATGTTTCAAACTTATGGCCTTTAGCTTCGGTGAGCAATACCTAAGATGTTGTCATGTACTCATTTTATTATTCGCATTCGCTTGTAGAGAAATAACATTGATATTCATTTGATGGCCTATCTAATAGTACCAATGTTCTGACAGTTGCTGTGACTTGGACTGGTACAGCTTTGGTGAAGAAAATACTTCCAGCTGATCTTTTTTCCAGTTCTGTTAGTATCCATAGCGACATTCATTGAGCCTTGCTCACTAAACGTAAATCACTTATAAGTTATAACTATGACTAAGCATCAGTCAGTCTTGATTCAGTGAAAATATTGTTGTTGCCTAATTATCTTTAATGATCATTTTAAGGTCTTTATAGTCTTGTGTACTAAGATACACATGTCATAATTTGATAATCAAATTATTTTTAAATCATGGTGTTGTTCATTCATCATTGTTTCAAAATCTATCTTTTAATAAAATGTAACAGTTGACTCCATATATATTTAGTCTCATATTTTGCGCATGGTCTCATTTACACAAATTAAAAGACAGTCCTCTTTTATTTACTTATTCAATATGTTTTCTCATCCTCCATTTGGGGTTCTTGAGGAAAAAGAATGCATTTTTAACTCTTTATCCTGTTAGATCCTACTCCTAATAACAAAAAGATTCATTTTGTCCTGTCCTGTGGCTGCATTTAATTTAAGTTTTTGGTTTCTTCTGAATGACCCTTTAACTTCCTTCCATATGTCTACATTCTAACAGCCACAAAATTAACACAATTCTTTTATTTAAGATCCTTTTAATCACTATGGTCGGCATGCCATCTTATATATCTTTTCTCTGTTTTGTCTTAATACTGAATTAGGTGGAATTGGAATACTCATCATTTTTGCATTTATAAAATTTGATTAGATGCTTCTAAATAATGCAAGATCAGATGTCAGCATTTGATTAAGAATTGCATTGTTGGGGTATGCTTGACTTTCATCTTTTACTACTGCTTTGTCCATTCCATTTTAAACCTTTGCTACACTAAAAGTGAATGTGTTAATATATTTAGGTGTATTCATATTTCCAATAAGGATATTGTGTTTGCATCATCAATAATATCTTCTAAGTGACTTAGTTTTACCCTTAACACATGGGAAAAGTTAACTGTTAAAAACTTTATTCTTAATTTTTTCAACAAGTGAAGTAAGATAGTTGTTTGGTGTGGAAGGAGAAGATAAATATTTATTTTTTCATTTTTGAGTGTCATTTTTCAATCTCAAATCTAGAGGTCCTGACATGGCTATAGTTTAACCCCAGGATCTGTTGGCATTCATTTTGGAGCTGCATTTGGACAAAACTGTAACTTCTTATGAGTCAAATCCAGAGAATGTATCACAGACTGTACTTGTTTGTCATGCAGTTACTTGATTGGATTACTTAATGTGTAGGTTATTATATTTGTATTGCGAGCTAGAAGGATTCTGATATCCCAAGGTGCGGAAAAGATAAGTGTGACTAATGGACGGCCTGCAAGATCTTACAGGTTATGCATTGATAGTTTCTTTCTCTTTCTTAGGAGAGTATTATTGACGATGAAAGCTGGAAGACCTAAAGAATAATATTGGAGACAAGGGAGACAAATTTATTAGTTTCTTTAATCAGTATTGGAAGTCAAAGTCATGAGTTGGTGCCTGGAGGGGGATAAGTATTAAACTGTTGGAGTATCAGATTGTGAGAGTTACTGACGAGTGACTACAAGAAGAATACTTGATCTTTACGTTCGAGGTGAGAGATTCATCTACTGATTTTCTAGAGTCAATCTTCAATCAAAATGACCACAGGATCATCCAAGAAAAGAAAGGGGAAGGTAAGATGGAGCAAACTGTATTCATACTCCTGCTTTCGACCCTGTATTGCGGATCCAAGTCCTTCTAAGGAGCTCCTCGGTCAGCCAGGGTTTTCTCGGGTGGTTTTCTGCAATAAGCCTCAACTACACAAGACCAAGCCTTACAAATATCCCGATAATTATGTATCTACCACAAAGTATAATGTTGTGACTTTTCTTCCCAAGGCACTCTTTGAGCAATTCCGCAGAGTTGCCAATCTGTATTTTCTCTTGGCTGCAATATTGTCCTGCTTTCCAGAGGTGTCTCCCTTTTCTCCAGAAAGCATGATTGCTCCTTTGTTGTTTGTTGTCGGGGTTAGCATGTTCAAAGAGGCTTTGGAGGATTGGAACAGATTTTTGCAGGTAACTTATTTCAATATCATTTTTTTTTTGTTTTTCATATATAAGTATCTGCATTTAGGGAGTCATCTGTTGGTTGGTAGCTACTTGGAGCTTGATAGTATTGTAATTATATTCTTGCATTGCAAAACCCTCCATTTTTTTGTTTCCTTGAGTTAAAGAACATCGCTTCAGGGATTTAAAGTAGGGGAGTTTTAAAGTTTTTTACTTTAAATACGGGAAGGATAAATACCCGTTAACACAATCATCAATAAATTCTTTTTCACCGCGTTCTTCTACAAGGCTATTATTAATTGTTACAAAATGCAAAACTACTGTTTGTGCACAAAATGGTGCCTTGCAGTTGCAGGCACATGTTCTGGTGTGCTTGGTTGGGCCAGATTTGCTTGTGAAGGATGTATTTACAAAGCCTTTACTGAAATGTTTATTTTCTCAATTTTCTCTTTTAGGTACAAACTAGGAAGCTTAAATATTCAATTTAGCTTGAATTTTGACACTGAACTTTTTTTATCCTTTCAAGTTCATACTCTTTATATAGGATTTACCAATATGTGTTTTTTGTAATTTGTTTCTTGGCAATATTCCTCATATGTCTGTGTCATATGAATCAAATGTGGTTTGCAGGATATGAATGTGAACTCTCGAACTGTAAAGGTTCATGTGGGAGATGGCATATTTGTGGATAAAACTTGGAGAGCACTCTCAGTGGGAGATGTTGTTAAAGTTCATAAGAATGAGTATTTTCCTAGTGATCTCCTTCTATTATCTTCCAGCTATGACGATGGCGTTTGTTATGTAGAGACCATGAATCTTGATGGAGAAACCAACCTGAAGATCAAGAGATGTTTAGAAGCCACACTTGATTTGGATGGGGAGACAGAATTCAGAAAATTTGGAGCCACACTGCATTGTGAGGATCCAAATCCAAATCTTTATACCTTTGTGGGGAACTTAGAATATAGATACGAATCACATCCCTTGTGCCCAGCCCAAGTGCTTTTAAGAGACTCAAAACTTCGGAACACTGATTATATCTATGGAGTTGTGATCTTCAGTGGTCCGGACTCAAAAGCAGTAAGGAATTCCACAAGGTCACCATCTAAGCGCAGCCGGATTGAGAGAAAGATGGATCATGTGATTTACCTTCTCTTCTCATTTCTTGTATTGATATCATTAGTCACCTCTTTTGGGTCTGCAATATTCACAAAATCCAAAATACTTCAGTTGTGGTACCTAATGCTTGAAAACGTTGATCCAATGCTCAGACCTTTAAAGCCTGATGAATTTTTCAATCCTCAGAGGCCTGGAGTATCAGCCATCCTACAGTTCATAAGGGCTCTCATATTGTATGGCTACTTGATTCCCATTTCTCTGTATGTTTCCATTGAAGTTGTCAAGGTGTTGCAGGCAATGCTCATTAACAAGGATATAGAAATGTACGATGAAGTAACATGTAAGTCAGTTGAAGCTCGAACATCGAATTTAAATGAAGAACTGGGACAGGTAGAATTGATTTTGTCTGATAAAACGGGGACCTTGACTTGTAACCAAATGGAGTTCAGGAAATGCTCGATTGCTGGGATTTCATATGGGGGTTATACAAATGTTGTTGAGCTTGCTGCATCTAGACGAATGAATGTTGACATTGAGGCATACCATATTTACTCTGAATCTGATCCAACCAGCCAAAGTTATGAAATGGCTGATTTTTCGGTTGCTGATTTTAGCACCCAGAGGGCTGCTTTTCGTCGTCAAGAAGATGACAAGTATCCAAACACAGGAAACTCAAAGGTCTCTTTTGTGGAAACAGAATCTCTAATCAAGGGTTTCAACTTCATAGATGATCGGCTGATGAACAGAAATTGGATTTACAGACCCAACTTATTTGATGTAACAATGTTCTTCAGAATCATGGCTCTCTGTCACACTGGCATACCAATTGAAGATGATCAAACTGATAAGCTGAAGTATGAGGCTGAGTCACCAGAGGAAGTGGCTTTTCTAATAGCTTCACAAGAGTTCGGGTTCCAATTTTGCCGAAGAACCCAATCAATTATGGTTGTCAAGGAGCTAGACCCTTCCTCTGGGAAGGAGATGGAAAAGTAAGCTATCTTTCTTACTTATATCTAACAGTTTATTTCTGTCACACCTACATTACAATTAATGCCTGGTGAACTAATTATGTAGGGAGTACAAGCTTTTAAATCTGTTAGAGTTCAGTAGCTCACGCAAGAGGATGTCTGTGATAGTAAGCAACGAAGATGGACAGATCTTCCTCCTCTGCAAGGGCGCTGACAGGTATTTCATGTCTTTCCATTAACTGATTGAATCAGTATGTCATTCATGACTAAATATGTATATTGTTCTATGTATATTGTTTCCAGTATAATCTTCGACAAGCTTGCTGATACCGGAAGGTCCTACCAACAGGCAACAACTTCACACCTTTCAAGTTATGCAGAAGATGGTTTCCGCACTCTGGCATTTGCCTATAGAACCGTGGAGGTGGCTGAGTACGAACATTGGAACTCAATATTTACAAAGGCTAAGACCACTGTAGGCCCTGAAAGAGAAGAACTACTGGAAAGAGCATCTGAAATGATTGAAAAAGACTTGACTTTGTTGGGGGTTGTAGCTGTTGAAGACAAGTTACAGAAAGGGGTTAGTTACATCCTTGTGTTTGTTTCAGCCTATAGTCCGCAGATTGTGAAATGTATTACCATTTGAAATATGGGAATTCTAGCTGTATATGACATATTGTCCTTGCTTTTATATCAGGTTCCAGAGTGCATAGATAAACTAGCCCAAGCGGGCTTGAAGATATGGCTACTCACTGGTGACAAAAAGGAAACTGCAATTAATATCGGGTAAGGCTCTAGTTTATTTCAGTAAATGCTAATGATCTAAATTAATAAGTACTGCATAAACTTACAAAAGAAGGGAGGGAACACTATTTCATTAGTTCCAATAAATATCCTTATATTGTTCTTGCAGATTCTCTTGCAGCTTACTTCGGCAAGATATGAAACAGTTTCATTTGAGTTTAAGCAAAGAATCTGAATCCAACAATAAACCAAAGGTGAAAATTCACTTCAAAGAGCTATACTTGTAAAGAATAATGCATTTTATTGTTGAGAAAACAGAAATTTACAATTACATCTTACCAACCTTAGTAAGTCAAATTGTTTTGCCATGAACAGTTAACCTCCTTTTCCACAAACCCTCCCCATTAATCAAACCTAGATGAATGCATAACAATATGAAAAATGAATTGAAGTTGAGTTGGTATTGATAAGTTTATAACCCTTGTTTTTTTTTCAGGCTATGAAACAAGACATTTTAAGCCAAATTGAAACTTCCTATCAAGTAATGAGGGAAGAAGGCAGTAAAAATGCACCCTTTGCTTTGGTGGTGGATGGAAAAGCTCTTGAAGTTGCTTTGCAAATTGACGTGAAGGACCAGTTCTTACAATTGGCTGTTAATTGTGCATCTGTTATATGTTGCCGTGTTTCACCTAAACAGAAAGCTTTGGTAGGTCATTTTCCTTGTTTTGATCACTTTCATAGAATCAAGGACAACTTCTATGTCTCATGTGAAATGGTTTGCTGTAAATTACACACTTTGATTGCTTTAAATGCTTTTTTTTTTCTACGCCCCTCATTTAACCGAATGAGACATCTAATTGAACGCTATAGATGTTTATTTGTTTCGTTTTGCAATACAAGTAATCACATAGATGTGTCTTTTTCAGATTACTCGATTGGTAAAGCAATATACTGGCAAGACAACCTTAGCAATTGGAGATGGGGCTAATGATGTTGGCATGATTCAAGAAGCTGATATTGGAGTTGGAATCAGTGGGATGGAAGGAATGCAGGTAATTACTCACCAACCAACTAATTATTTTAAACTTAACACTAGGCTGCATATCATTAATGACTAAAAATCTTCCTGGGGTATCATTTGCAGGCAGTCATGGCAAGTGATTTTTCATTGCCTCAATTCCGATTCTTGGAGCGCCTACTCATAGTTCATGGGCATTGGTGTTACAGGAGAATCTCCAAAATGGTGAATCTTCAATTCTTTATCTTGAAAGCATCATATATCTGGATCTTCAGTTCTAAACTTGCCTCTTTCTTCTCACTCTAGGTTCTATACTTTGTATACAAGAACATTGCAATTGGCCTCACTCTATTCTTCTACGAACTCTACACAAGCTTCTCAGGGGTAGTTTTGTACGACGATTGGTACATGGTGCTCTTCAATGTTGTCTTGACATCCTTGCCGGTTCTATCTTTGGGTGTCCTTGAACAAGACGTTTCGTCAGACGTGTGCCTCCAGGTATAATGGACCGAGCCTAAAAGCACATACGAAATATTTTCAGTCCTGTGTTATATCAAAACTCTAATGCAATCTTCATTTTGGGTAATGAAACAGTTCCCGGCACTTTATCAGCAGGGACAAAAGAATGTACATTTCTCTTGGAGTCGCATCCTCGGTTGGATACTGAATGGTGTAGTCACTTCTCTGGCTATCTTCCTCGCGAATATATACGCCATCTCCCTGACTGCTTTTAGGAAAGACGGGAACACTGCAGACATCACTCATCTCGGTACCATAGCATACACGTGCGTGATTTGGACCGTCAACTGCCAAATTGCTCTCATTATCAACCACTTCACTTGGATCCAACATGTATTCATTTGGGGCAGCATCTTTTTCTGGTACGTGTTCTTGTTCTTTTATGCTGAGCTCCCTCCAGCCTACTCGCACAGAGGATTCCACATCTTCTTGGAAGCTATAGGTCCGGCGCCTATTTACTGGTTGATCACATTGCTCGTCGTTGTTCTTTGCCTTCTCCCGTACTTCCTGCACGTTGTGATTCAGCGCACGTTCTATCCGATGGATGATCATTTGCTCCAAGAGATGAAGAAGTGCAATACACACGTGACGGATAACCGGATGTGGTCGAGGGAGCAACGAAACTCCAAGAAAACGACCCACATTGGCTTCTCTGCAAGAGTGGATGCGAAAGTTGATTTCATGAAAGACCAGCTGAGCGAGATGAGGTCATCTATACAAGTATCAGTCACAAGCAGTCCCAGGTTTTCATCAATGGCAAACAAGCCAGTGGTGTAGATGAGTGTGATTAATTTTACAATTTTTTCCCAATGACAAATTTGTGCACCCTTCTTTACATTTTTTTTAATTTAATTTTTTCTAATTCCAAAAAACTAATAATTTACCACCTCAAATGGAATTATAACAAAAACAATATAAATTTGGGACTTGAAAATCAATCTATCCAACAAGTCTGACAAAGAAAATCTAACTAACTCGAGACTTGCTCAGTTTGCAGACCCAGCTAAAAACAAAAAGTGATACTACCAAACTGAGTCATCATGGCTAAAACATCATGAATAATCGAACCGGATGCACTGAAACTCTCCCCATTAGTCCGAATAATCAAATTGGAGACATTGGAATCCTTCCCTCAGCCTAAAGAGCACGAACAACTACATTAATGATTGCACTTGAAGTTTAAGGTGATCATGTGAAGGGCTCTGCCAACCTCCCCTCGCCACCATTGACTCTGCCATTTTGATTCGGTAGCAAACTCGAAGGCTAATCCAATGGCTCAGACCAGACCACCACCTTCCAAGCCACATTCTTATTCTCTTCAACTGTCTCATGTTGTCCTACGCACACACCAATCAAAAAAATCTACCAAAATCTACACCGCCGCCGCTATGCAAACCTTACCAGCACATTAACTTGCTATCAAAGCAAGAGCTTGCTATCTAAATGAGAAAAACCACAAATTGAATTTACTATATACAAACCCAAGAGACTAAGCAACTGTAACCAATCAAAAATCCTACCAACTCTCAAAACAGCGGAAAAAAAAAGAGAGCATTCTTTAATTTAAGGGTTAATTAGTTTTGCCTCCCCTGGATTGACAGATTTTATTATTTTAGCCCCTGTCTTGTTTTGCGTATGGTTTTAGCCCTTAAACTTTTCATTTTTTTGAATTTAACCCTATTAACCTACTATATCAGGTTACTTACCGTCACGTCACCTATGTCTGCCACGTCAGCCGCCAAATGACACGTCACACTAAAAACCCTAACCATTTGAAACACACCGTTTTAATCTTACCTTCTTCTTCCTTTCCTTCTCTTTCCCCTGCACCATGGTTGAATAAGTCAGACATTAAAAAGATAAAAAAAAATCTTCAAGCGAGCAGGCATCAGATACTTCAGCCATGCCCAGTGATGCAGTGGACAGTTTATCAGTCAAAGTGAAACCCTACGACAAAGAATGGGACATATACAGTGACCCAAACTCTCATTTGGGTCATTCTGTTGCATCAGAGTATGCGCATGGCAGCATAGTCTGCAGTATGCTCAAGTTGCCGTGTCTGTCCATGTGTTAATTATATTGGAGAATCATAGATGTAGCTATTTTATGAGAAGATTTACCAAAGCCATGGCCCAATAGTCATGCCCATTGTCTTGTCTGTCACCATGGCTATTGATTCTCATAATTTTCAGTTATGAGAATCTTAGATGTAGTGACAAGACTTTGCTGAATTGGGAATGACCTCATCGTGTATAGCGTTTTAATTAATGTCTACTACTACATCTCACAGCTTAGCTTACCTTGCAACCTCATCACGTCTCTTGGCATGCTCTGCAATTTTAGAAAGCTCTCTGTAGCTACTCTTTTCATTAAAGACTGTGTTGGCTTATGGGGGCTGAAGATCGTGAAGAGTTCTTTGTGCAGCTGCCCATTATGTTTCCCTCTCCTCTTTTCAGTAATCCTTCTACGTGGTGAAGGAATTAAGTATGTTATCGCAACATGGTCTTTACCGTTTTGGCCCCATGTTGCTGGGGAAAGAGAAGGAAAGGAAGAAGGTAAGATTAAAAGGTGTGTTTCAAATAGTTAGGGGTT
>JAYMTF010000654.1:0-32126 GCA_036897485.1 Pelargonium nanum | reverse complement strand
GGGTCTTATCAATAAGTGGACTTGATAAATAAATGAGTCTCAAATATGAGCCCAGAATTATGTGTAGCATCAGTAGTCTTACTTGTGACGTATCTTGATGGTTGCACAAATAGACTTCATGTTCATGTTATTTTAAATGATAAGCATACATTTAGTGATTTTATGTATTTGGAAATTTATTGTTTTAAGCAAATTATACGAGATTCAAATATATGTTGCTTCATGACTGATCATTTTTTTCTCTCTCTGTTTTTCAGCATTTTGGACGAAATCGTATCATTCAACTATTGCAACTACTATCGATCAATTGGAATTTATTTACATTTTCATTGTATTAGACATAAAGGATACGATTTACAATCTCGAATAGAGTTGTATGATTTTGTCCATATTTAATATGATACAAGAGTTGTTATCTTTCATTGTGATCTATTTTGATACAATCAATTTGATGACCCATTAAGCGGTTATATTGGTATTATGAATTTTGATTTGACTATGATTACATACATGTATTATGCCTTAAGTTTGAAGTCTGTATAGATGTTGTGTTATACAAACAATTTTAAATTCATTTAGGATATGAGCAATTGAATTATATTGTATTAGAGTCATGTTGAATTTTCTATATTGCAGATAATAATTTAGTGCCAGTGTTCAATTTCTTTTCTTCTTTTTTGGAGATAAATGGTGTTCAATTTCTAAATTCTAAATAGTTCATAAATAATAAATAATTAAGTAATTGAAGTAAAATGATTTTAACCAAATAAAGAAAACAAAAATGTAATAACATGGAATCTATGTGGCTGAAACAACATGTATTGGGTAATTAAGTTTTAGAAAGCATTTATTGAGAAATTAATTTTTTAACGAGCAATACTCACCATATATATATATACTCGGTAAACATTAGTATGGTCAGTTTCAAATTTAATGAACCATCTAAATAAGTTGTTAGAAAAAAAAAAAAAAAAAAAGTAAATTTGAGTCCATTCTATTAAACAATATTCTCATGGCAAGACAGTGCAATTATGATTTAAAAAATAACCGGAAGTTAAATATTTCTAACAGGATCATAGTACTTCCGAAAATTAAGGTTATTGTTGTCACAAACAAAAAAACATTATTTATTGTGTTTGGAAGTTTTTGTTTTTTCGTGTTTATCTATATCTTATCTTATTAACGGTTGGTCACACGTAATTTTCTATTGTGTTTGGGGCACGTGGCAGCCAATC
The DNA here is from genome assembly GCA_036897485.1 of Pelargonium nanum. Classification (NCBI taxonomy): domain Eukaryota; kingdom Viridiplantae; phylum Streptophyta; class Magnoliopsida; order Geraniales; family Geraniaceae; genus Pelargonium; species Pelargonium nanum. The sequence continues at coordinate 30,891 of JAYMTF010000654.1, read as the reverse complement.
TAGTAATATTGTGTGTTTGGTGATCGAACGGTTTGTTTCAGGCAATATGCTAAGGAGGAACTTGGGTCCTATTTTTGAGCTCCCACGAGTCTAATATTAATCTACTAACGTTGGTTGATGTCATCGGTCCATCCCAAAAAATTTCTAAGTAAGCTTGTTTTGCGAACGGGTCACATCACAGATTTTGGCCAAAGAAATAGCAACTTTAAAGAGCTCATAGTCTTATGCTGTAAATTTTTGTTTTGTCGCTTCCTCTTTGTATTATCTTTCCAACGCTAGGTCATACGTAATTTTCTAGTGTGCTGGAGCCCGTGACAATTGTTTTACTAAAACTGTCCGTTTTACAATCAAACGGTTTGTTTTGGACTATATGTTAAGAAGGACGCGCACTTTAGTCTCATTTGTAGCTCTCACGCCTCTAATATGAGCTTAACATTGGATGATATTCACGTTCCTTTCTCAAAAAAATTCTAGAGGACCCATTTTGAAAAGGGGTAGCATAATAGATTTTGACCGAAAAAAGTCGAAAAACATCAACTTTGAATAAGAGCTCATAACTAGCCCTAATGCTGGAAAATTTTATTTTGTCGAGTTCCACTATGTGTTATATTTCCAACGGGGTCACGTGTAATTGTCTAGTGTGTGTGGAGCTCGTGGCAGCCGATTCTGCGCGTTATATGTTCAAACGACTTGTTTTGTATTATACACTAAGAATGACGTGCACTAAAGGTGCCATATTTAAGCTCCCACGCCTCTAATACTTCAAGAACATTTCGAATTAGATTTCATTCATGGAGTACATGTACCAAATAACCACTCACGACTTATCGAATGTATCATACATACTACACCTTCTCAGGAAGTAGAAAATTAACATTATACGACAACATAATTAAAATGAAATGAATCAAGATTGTGCATGAGAGAAGAAGAGCCTTCTGGAAATCTTGACGGAGATGAGAGTCAAGATTGTTGCAGTGGGAACGAAGACGACGTCCGGTATGCGCTTAATGACTCTCACCTGAGGCACGTTCTCTCCGGCTCTCTTTAACACCATGGCCGCCGGCGGCGCTATTACTCCGGCGACCATGCCGGTATGGTCTAGCTTGCTCATATTTATCTTCTTCTTCATGAAATTCAAGAATACCTCCCTCTTTTTTGGCTCTTCCTCATCTTTCCAGGTTTTAAAACATTCCTGCTTTTTGTTCATTAGTTAAAACTTCATTCAATTTATGAAGGGTCAAATAGTTTGTTTCTCCCGTACTGACACGTGTTTTGGGTTTATTTTCTAGTTAGGGTTTTGTTTTGTTTGAGTCATTGTAAACTTATTTTTTTTATGATTAATAAACTCAGTCAACCGCATGTAGTCGATTTTTAAGTGTCACGTCAGCATTTGTTGACACATCATCACGCGACGTTAGATACAACGTTCACTTGTGCATGTCACATCAGACAGTACATTCTGTTTCATTATTTATTTTTACATCACAGCTTGTAAAAACGGTGTTGTTTTAGTTGTGAATGATGAAAAATGAAACGGTGTGATGATGTGGCATGCACACGTGGACTCTGTATCTAATGTCGCGTGACGACGTGTTAACAAATGCTGACGTGACACTTAAAAATCAACAACATCCGATTTAGGGGTTTTAATTAAAAAGAAAAATAATGTTTTCCAGTGGTTCAAACAAGACAAAAACCTAAAAAAGTGTTAATCCAGAAACGGTAAAACCATTTTACCCATTTATAAACCTCATAAATAAAAATGTTTTAAAACGGCTAGGAGGTTAAACTAGTCGGCCCACCGGATTCCATGTTGAACCGGTAAAGATTTTTATTGAATTTGACCAGATTTGACTAGATTTGACCAGTCTTTCGAGTCACTTAAAATCCGAATCAGTTGATTACCGGATGTCGTTGAACCGGTCCAAAACATTGATAATTAATACACACAAACCTCTATATCCTCTCGGGATGGTGCATCAAAATGTTTTCCAGGAAAGGCTGAGTTCAATGTACTGCAAATTTCAATAAACATCATTATTGATTAGCAATCTGGTTTGAAGATAACACTGGAATGATTTTTTAAGAAATTTCTTATACAAATTTCATAAATTGGATTTATTTTTTCAAACTAAAATGTTATAATCTCTGTCTCAAGATTTTATATTTTGAAACAGATTGAGCTTATTAAAAAAGTTACTTACTTGAAAATATCAAGAACAGCAATTTGGAAATCATGGAGGGTTTTGATATCTTTCCCAATTAACCGTTTGTGTAGTGTTGCTGTTACCAGATTTAGCATCTGGGTTGTGGGTAATCCTGCAAATTCCACAATTCAAAATAGTTTAAACTTAACAAATAGTCATTAAATTCAAAAGAAAGAAAATGTAATAAATTAGATTGAACCTCTTCCCATAAGACTCATCAACATTCCCATCTTTGTGTTGTGTTGTTGTATTACATAAATGGTTGAAGGTTTAAAAATATACAAGTAAAGATGTTGAGAATGGATGTTTTAATTGGCTTTCGCCTCAAACCAACCAAGCAAGGTATATAATTTATTCCAATTCTCATGTCAAGTACTTGGCTGGTGTATCATGCACGCCGTGTCCCTATATATATTTCTCATGGATCAATTCTTTTCCTTGAAAACAAGCAATTGGTAACCTTAATAACACAAAATCAAGCTACGTTGGCCAAGTGATTCAAACGGTTTGAATTACTTTTGAAATCCCAAGTTTGAACACTCACAATGACAGTATAAAATTGTCAATTAAGAAAGAACACTATTAAGATATTGTGGAATTACGGTCATATATTCCCACTTTAAATTAATTAAGGTATATCTAAGAACAGCTTAAGTGTACAAATGAAAATTTAATTTTTGATCCGCTCATTCCACAAAATCTTATTACTTACACTTAAGTGTTTGTGTACTTATTTGTGCACCTATGTACTTCTTATCGCAACAATAAAATTATGTCACCAAAAGTCCAAATTAAGTTACCTGTCACTGGTAGTACACGGTGCGACAACATCTTAATAGGTACTTTAAGTGGCGAAGTTGCATGTCTATCACAGATATTTAAAGTTTAGATAACAGAATTCTCATCGCGGAAAGTAAGTAATAATTAAATTACTAATTTGTTATAAAGATTATCATTTTTTTCTTGTACCTTTAGTTTTAAAACAATTGTTCACTTCTTATTTTAGTTAGTCCATGCTCAGTCAACCCTAACAAAAAAGTTGTTGCCTCCATTTAGTTTCATTACATAAGCAAATTCTTTCTTTTTTTGAACGCTTACAAAAAAATGAAGAACACGAAAGACATGAAAATAATTGGTATATGTGATGCACAAAATGAAAGAGAGTAACTTTTTTGTTATAACATGTATTTTAATTAACATGTTGATAGAATTATCTGCAACTAACCCCTTTTCAATCCAAAAACCACTTCTCTTATACTACTCCTAAGTCCCAAAAGTAACATGATTTCCACAAATACTTCATATATCATACAAAAGATATTATATGGGCAGAGTTTAAAAGTTCACTACAATAACATAATGATTCCATTCCTCTTTTTTTTTTCCTAGGAAACAGTATATACATGATTTTTGCTTCATTACCTGAACAAGCAAATCTTCTACCCTGATGAAGGCTCTGCTCCTATTTCGGGGTCTCTCCCCATTGTTTCACAAGGCTCTTCTGCAACTAAACCACCAGGAACGTCTTTAGAGTCGGATCCCGTGACTTGTACAATTGTGTCTTCAGATCCATCAGCAGTTTCGTTTTCAGATCCACAAGCAACGGTACTGGAAGCCTCTTCTACTACCACACCAGCTTCAGAACCAGACTGTGCCTGACCTGCTTCTTCCACAGAACTACTATTGGTTACAAGGATCTTGTCCTCTTCTACTGTTGGACTAGACTCAAACTCAGATTGTTTTTCACACTCAACACCTGAACCTGCTGGAAGCACCGGTGTCATGTTTTCGTCAGTCATGGGAGTGGTCTTATCTTCGTTCTCTTCTGCGCCAGTCTGAGACAAAAGGCCTTTATCCTCCTCTTGGACGTCTAGGCCAGGCTCCAATCCACTTTCAACACTTGGATGGCACGAACCAGAAGCTGCAGTGAAAGCAGGCAGCAAAGGCTCTGTCATGTTTCCATCAGACTCGGCATTCGTTCTATTTTCGAGTTCTTGTGAATCAGTCTCATAAACAATGACCTTGTTCTCTTCTAATTTCGGAGCACAATCTGATTGTTTTTCAGACTCGATGCTTGCTACTGGAATCTCAACCAGTGAAGGCTTGGTTTCACTCCCACTCCCACTATCATTATCAATTATTTTGGGAGCGTCCACTGTATCAAGCAATACCAAAGGCGAGCTAACATGAGTGCTAGAAGCTCCGGCACCATCTTCAGTGCCAAGACCATCAGGAGTACGTGGTTCATCCATGGAAACAGTAACTGCACAAGGGACTTCCATGTCACGATCTAAATTTGAGTTTTCACTCATCTGTCCCAGATCAACCATAATTTCATTAGACATAGCAGTAGGTTTGCTTTCGGATTTACAATCATCAGTCTTTGGAACAAGGGCCAACTCTTCATCTTGTTTTGAACCTGAATCAGATCCAGACTGTAATTCACATTTCTCAAGTGGAAGATTGAAACCCGCATCTGCGGGAGACGCTTCGGATGAAAACTCAGATCTTTTCCCAACATTAATTTGAGTTGTGCCAAGAGGCTCCAATACATCTGATGACACTAAAGGCAAACCTACTTCGCTGCTGATATCCCCTGAACCAACGCCAGTAGAAACACCATCCAGAGCTGGTGGTCCCCTAATGGACACATCAGTCCTTTGGAAGGCATCTAAGGGAACTTCACTAACAACTTCCATCTCACTTGATAGTTTTGAGCTTTCACAAGTACCTTGTCCTGGATCTTCCATTTGTTCACCAGATGGAGCATCAAGTATGCTTTTGGTTCCACAACCATTATTCTTTGAAACAAGTTCTTCATCGTCCTTTTTTACTTCTATATCAGCTTCAACCCCAGATTGTCTGTTAAACTCGTCAATTGAAACGTCAAAACCAGGAGCTACCAGAATATGCTCTGAAGAAGGCTTCACTGTGTCCCCAGAACTAGTCACAGTTTCCCCAAGAGGCTGCAATGCATCTGTCAGATGTACAGGTCCTAATTGACTTCTTGAAGCCGCTGTTTGTGAACCAGAGAGGGTGCCATCAGAAGGCAACCCCTCATAAGAAACATCATCCTTTTGCCCAGCACTAAGAGGAGCTGCATAAACATCCAATTCACGACTACTAGAAGCCTCAGCAATTAAACCAGTGGGAACACTATCGGAGGTAGGTCCCGGCATGGGAACAACATTTTCCTGGTTGGGACAGAGAGGAACTATAGGAATGATTTCGACGGCACTCCCCACGACAGAGTTTTCACTACAAAGCAATCCCTGGTCAGGCACATTTTCATTCGACTCAGCAGGAGTTTTTTCTTCTTCCACTATTGCACCAGCCTCAGAACCAGATAGTCTATCACACTTGTCATTTGGAAGGTCCAAACCCAGAGCTGTGTCTTGGTAGTCATTCAGAGTCATTGAAGGAATGACATTGACGGCACTCTTTACAATTGAGTTTTCATTACAAAGCTCTCCATCATCAGCCATGTTTTCATTAGACTGGGCAGTAGTTTTGTCTTTGTGTGCGACAGAATCGGTCCCGGAAACAAAGACAATGTTGTCCTCGTCTAATATCACACCACCCTCAGAACCAGGTTTTCTTTCGCATGCATCAAGAGGAAGCCCAATACCAGGAGCTGGTGTAGACTCATCTGAAGGCGACCCTGATTCTTTCATAGAACTAGTTTTGGTTATTATAGCAGGATCAGTCCTGTTTTTATCGGTCTCAGGAGTAACAAGGTTCTTACCCTTGTCTACTTCATGACCGGAGTGACCAGAATCTGTTCGTTTGTCACCCTCAACACTAGGATGACCAAAACCTGAAGCTGCTGCAAACTGAACCAATAAAGGCTCTGATTCTTTCTGGGCACTATTCGCAATTATTGCAGGAGGCTCAATCGTAACAGGCAATACCAAAGGCATAGTCACCTGAATGCTAAAAGCCTCTGCACTGTTGTCAGTGCAAACACCAACAGGAGGGCGTGGTTCATTCGTGGAAACAGTATTTTCTGGCTCAGCATCTACAGGAACTGAACCAAGGATTTGGTTTTCTCTCATCTGTCCTGGCTCGACAATATTCTCATCAGACATAGCGGTCCATTTGTTTTTGGGTTCACAAGCATCAGGTTCAACGGCCATCTTTTCTTCTAGTTTTGCACCTGAATCAGAACCAGACTGTTCTCTATATCTTTCAGATGGCGGATCCGAACATGTATATACTGGAGACTTCTCTGATGTGAACTCAGAATCTTTCTCGGCATTGTTGTGGGTTATGCTGAGAGGCTCCAATTCCCCAGGTGACCCCAAAGGAAAACCTACTTCACTGCTAAAAGCCCCTGAACCAGTTACAGTGGAAACACTATCCAGAGCTTGTGGTCCTTGAGTGGAGATATTGGTCGTATGGATGGCATCAAGAGATGCTGCACAAATGGCTCTCTCATCACTTGATAATTTTGAGCTTTCATTAGTCAATTGTATTGGATCTTCCACTTTTTCATCAAAGCCTTTGGTATCACAGCCTTTAGTCTTCGAAACAAGTACACCATCATCCTCTTTTACTTTTCCACCATCTTCACTCCCAGTTTGTATATTGCACTTGTCAATTATTGAAGCATAGCCTGGAGCTGTCAAAAGCTCTTCTGAGGAAGGCTCCCCAGGACTAGTCAGAGTTATTCCCGAGGGCTCCACTGCAGCCACGGACAGTAAAGATGGACCTACTTGAGCTTCTAAAGTCAATGTTGAATTACCAGTAAGAATGTGATCGGAAGCAGGTGATCCCTGAAAAGAAATATCAATCTTTTTGCCAGCACTGAGAGGAATTGTACAAACATCAATGCTATTACCATCTGTCAAGTTTCTATCACAAACCTTGCTTGAACCTTCAACCTTCTCACCAGAGACAGTAGCAGTTTTCTGTCCAATGTCCAAATCATCTGCCATGGGAACATGCGCCTGATCCAAGAGAGCAGAATTCTCCTCTTCTGCTTTTGAACAAGCTTCAACACCAGATGCTTTCGCACTGGAATCATGACCTGCCGCTCCTGAAGGACACTCACCGGAAATTTCATTCTCTGGACATTGATTTTTGGTGCCAAGTAACTCCTTACTTGATAGGAGAACAGTCGCTGTATCAATCGAGGAAGACTCATCCACTTTAGCCATTGACGAACAAGTTCCAGAAAACACCTCCTTCATCACACGAGCAACATCATTTATGTCAGCCGTCTGAATTCGGCCTAATGCAGGACTCTTGCCGGAGGATCCATCAATACTGTCAGGCATTGTTGACAAAGATGACGGTTGTTTGCTTTGAGAAGAATAAGCAGACTGCTCCTTAATTTTTAGATCTTGACCAGATAAACCACCAGTGAAATGGCCTTCATCTGCTTGGGCATTAACAGTATTTCCACGTTCCTGAGCATCACTCTCTTGCTTATTTGCCATAACAGTAGCATTAGTTTCCAATGAATCCCCAGATTTATTCTGTGACTGATTCAATTTGGGATCCTGTGAAGCTGAACCAGGTAGCACAGAAGCTGGCTTCCTTCCTCTACGACGGGGAGTTTCAGATTTACTTGGAACTTTACGACCTTTCCTTTTGGCTTGCATAGATTCAGAAGGGCAAGCAGGTGTAGATTGAGATGCTTGAACAGTAGAAAGCTGACCAGGATTTGACTGACTGATTGGAGAAATCTTCTTAGCAACATCATGTAATGTTTTACTGGCGCTCTCTGTCATACTTAAACCACAAGTGGAATCAGCTGGCACACCAGAGACTAGAGCAACATTTTTTGATGCTGGAACAGCAGCATTTGCTTTGTTCGTCATATCTTGGGAGTTGATCACCTCGGAGGCCATACTTACTAGAGGTACAGTTGTAGACTGAACAACTTGATTCCCCAAAAGCTCATCTGTTTTAGTCTTCATAGGGCAGTTTTCAGGTGAAATCTCCTTTGTCAATGACCCTGCGTATATTTCAAATGCCTCAATTTTTGTGTAAACATTTGACTATTAAACTCTAACATAATCATATTGATTTCAGAATAGAAATAGATGTTACCTGGAGATTCAACAGCACTGTCCATCATAGCTGATGTGTCTGGCTGCTTACATCGAGCTAAATCACTAGATTCTTGGTTGTGAATAACATTCTTTAATTCTTTGGAATCATTGTCTTGTTTGACAGAGGTAGATTTACTCGGTGAATCCCCTGATTTAATCTGAGCAGGCACATTTGTGTTCAGATCCTGACTGGTGGGAACATCAGCAACAGTGGATAAGACTGTGGACTGCTTCTTTCCCCTGCGGCGGGGTGTCTCGGCTCTGCTTTGATTCCTCCGACTTTGCCCCTTAGTTTGAACAGGTGCAGAAGAGCAAGGAGGTAATGGTTGAGAACTAGGAGCAACAGAGGCAAGAAGTGGGGTTGGTATAGAGCTAGGAGTAATTCCGACAGCAAGATTATGTACTGTTCCACTGACAGAATTTTGGACAGTTGAACTAGGAAGAGAATCTGGGGCGGAGATCGTTGGAAGGCTAGACACTGATTCTTTCTGCAAGACAGTATCTGGCTTGCCTGTTCCAAAAGATGCAGCTGGCAACACATGTAATGCTGCTCTTTTTGGCCTTCCCCTGCCACGTTTAGAGGGTGGTGTTACCTCTTTAATTTGCTGTAGTTGGGCAGGCTCCACAGCGGGTGGGGGAGGGGGCAGCAGGGTTGGAGCAGGAGGCAGTTCATTACTAGGTGCATCCGTAGACTTACAATCATCTGTAGGCTTTTTCTCTTGAGATTCTTCCTTTGGTTTGGGGGAGTCGGGAGATTCAACTTGGCACATCTTTTCAAATTCCTCTTCTGTCCATTGTTCTTCGTATGAACGCACCTAGGGAAATACAAGGAATAAAAAAGTCTAATAAAATAACTGGCCCTAAGAAAAAGGGAAAAATATTCAAGTACACTAGGACTAGTTAGGCTATTGTAGAACAGGCAAAACAACATACCTCTCTCGCTCGTTTCCCTCTTCCATAGTGTTGAGTATCAAGTCCCCCAAGATTTCCACCCTTTCGTTTTACACCACTATTAGACACGTCCCCAGCCTTGGGTACTTCAAAAACCTTCATTGCTTCATAAAACACTCTCAAGTCATCATCCGTCACGAGGCGGGAAGGCATGGGAGGCAAAGGCTCAGAACCATTATTCCCCTGTTCCATTACCAGTTTCTTCCATTTTGCCTGCAGGATGTCTTGATCATCTTAGTATGTCGTACACTAAAGGAATAAAAGCCCAAGGAATTAAAAGATGACTCATGTAAAAATAATACGTATCCACACCATTTCTTCTTCCCGCCTTTGTTTGTCAATTGATTCAAATACGTCAATCTCCGATTCCCTGCCATTAACAGAGACAAACTCAATTGAGAAAAAAGAAACAAGGGGAAAAATGAGAAACTTTTCATTCAACCCATTGATTTATTGAAATACAAATCTGGCATAATAATGCCTTTCAGTAACACATGCTCACAATCTACCCAAATCGATAAATATATTTTAGAGGCCCCCAGTTGTGGTTCAACTCTAAATCCCACATTAAATAATATATGGCAGCCTTGTTAAAACAATTTCTATACTACATTAACCTTCATATATTTTTAAATCATAAATATCATTTTATCAAACCAGAATATAACCACCAAACTAATTATTTTTGTGTTTAGTGTTTGGTAATGTAAGAAAAGAAATGTGGTTTGACCAATGAAATGGCACTAATCTTACATTTAAACAATGAATCACACACCACCATGTCTTCTCATCCCTTACGAACCATATGCATCAATATCCTAAAATCAAAATTTTGACTTCTATCATTCAACAACTGCCATCAATGGCGTCTTTGTGGAAGAGGTTCCGATGACGATAGGTTTTGAATTGTTATTGGGTGTGGAGGGTGATCAGGGTGGCCTTAGGCATTGCTCGACCTCCTCCTTCAAGGAAGATTTTAAAACATAGGTTCTGTTTAGGGATTTAGATTTAGGGGTACAAATTAGGAGAGAATTACGTGAAACCAAAGTGGTCTTTATTAAGGTTTAGGTAGTGAGAGAGACCCGGGTACGGTTGAAGGAGTCATAGTTGGATATGGTTAAACTTGACTCCAACCAATGACTTTGACACAAGACAATTTCTATAGTGTATCCTCATGACTCAAGATTCAGGCTTAGTGACGATTTCTATAGTGTATCCTCATGACTCAAGGACTACGTTTTCGTTGTATTTTGGTCGTATGAGAGGCTCAGTAATTATTTGTATAGTTTATCTTCAACGCAAGAACATCCTTTTAGGAGAGGCATCATTAACTTGCTAGCATTATAAAGATGAATGTCCTCTTCAATTGCTAGAGTGGAATTTGGAATACTAGATGTGTTGCTAGCATGAAAGTTACTCAGAAAAGAAAGGAAAGAGGAGGCTAAGATTTTGAGATACTCCTCACATCCATGCATACCATGTGTAGAGAGGATAAAAAGAAAAACATACAAAACAATCATGAACTCTTAAAGAAGACAGGGAAAGAAAATACTCCCTCCATCACAAATAAGTGTCTTTTCTATTTCGAGAAAGATAAAGGTGAAGTTAGTGTATATCTTCTATCCTCATTCACATGTGTTGTAACAAAGTTGAGGAATAGTAACTTATTATGGAGGCACTATTGGTAATTCATGCATTATTAACTTACTAAAAATGAAACAAGACACATATATTGGGACAAAAATGCAAGTGAAACAAGACAACCTATTATGGAACGGATAGAGTATTATTATCTTAATGAAGAAAATTATTGATCGGACAAGTAGCCTTGATTACCGCCGAAATGACAAAAACTTCAAGAGACTCAAAAACAGTGAAGCAAGAGGCTCTAATACCATGTGAAAATTTATCGGCTGAAATTTATATTATTAATGTGAATTAGTTGTGTCAACGAGTACAAGAGATACCCCTTTATACAAAATATTTACAATAGAAACAGGAAACAAAGTAGGATTAGAACATTAAACTATATTTATTTCCTTATTTCAATGAACTTAAAATTGCATCTTACTTCCATATCTGGGGTTTGAGAGAACCAAGCTTCTCTTTACGTTTTTACAATATTACTTAGAGCAAAAATATGAATAACATGACCCCTTTTCTTTTTGTAGCCTTTGATAACCCTTTTACTTATTCTATAATTAATCATTTTATTCAATGATTCATCTCCTTGCAATTATAGTTCTACTTACAGTTACAATATTGTTTTGATCATACTATAAACCTTCACCACTAGTCCTATGATCAAGTCCAGATCCAATCCGATTTATTATAAAACTACCAATAAATGTATTATTTTTGTATCATAACTTTACTTTAAATTGAATTTACAAATTATGTTAGGTGAGTAGCTCATTTATATCTATCTATTTCTCCTTAAAAAGAATTAATAACGACTTCTTAATTGCATCATTATCAATTTCATTTCTAAACAGACAGGTCAACTGCTTATTCATCACACTAATTGATTATCAACACTTAAGCTAGTTATATTGACAACCAATAGAAGCATAAAAATTAATTATAATCTAATCAAAATACGCTCCAAGTTCAACAAGTCTGAGAATAACTGTAAGCATAGAATGCTTGTTTGTATATTTAGTTTCTTTAACAAATATAATGTGTGTTTCTTTTTCTCTCTTTTTACATACATCTTTTAAATTAAATAACCGTTCAACTTACTACCAAAAAATCACTTAAATGATGCATTACTAAAATCAACATCTCATATGAAAGGTAACATAACATAAGCAATAAACGAGCAAAGCACAAGCATATGGATTAAGGGAAAGCAACACAAAGTTTCCAAGACAAACAGTATGTAGCGGTTCAGATAAATTGATAATAAAAAAACAATAATACGAGTGTCTATTGGCATTAGTACTGGCAATTCAAGCTGCAGTTCAGGTTCGGATATGGAAGGGGTAGCACCCAAACCCAGCCCGTGGATATAACTCCAGTTACGTGAAGCGTGACACGCAACTTCCTTCTTTGTGCGCCTCCAATGTTGAACAGTTCTTGGCATCTGATACCATCCGTGGCCCCACCGTAAATACTTTCCTGTCTTCCACTATCTCTAATATCGATTATTTTTTTATTCAGTGTTTGGTTGTGCTTAATTTTCCTACTTCCTGTATGTGGGTTTTGTAGTTTCAATTGCAGAAGCGATAGTGATCTGTTCAGGAATCATGTTCTGTCCTGTGTTTTGAATGATTTTCATATCTGGTTATTGTGATGCTATTCCTTTTTTGTCTTATTTTTCAGTTGTAAGTGATTACTGCATTTTGAATGGTATCTAAGAATTTAAGCATTTAAATTGGCCTTTTGTTCTTTAGTGTCTGTGTTTGTCTCATAAGAGAGCATTCTATTTTCTTTATGTCACATATGAGTCATACTTTGAATACGCGATTGTAAAACAAATTGAATTTAATGAACTTAATAAATTGGTTAGATGAGATTATTATTCTGCTATAAATCCAACACCATTACGTCATTTGTAATTGGTTCCCCATTTCTTAAGTGACCAACATTATATAGAAATTAAATTTAAAATTTAAGATTATTTTGCACAGATATCTTACACTTCTTTTAATGTATAGAAATTTCTACAAAATAAAATTATAAGATATATGACCCGCGTTTTTACCTGACCCAACTCACATCCACACAAGACTTGACCCAAACCGGCATCCACAAATCAGCGGGTTATATTTCTTCGACCTGCACCCGCATATTTGCGGGCCAGCTCGAATCACCAGTACTTATTGGCTTAATGGTTTTCACTTTATTTGACATTACCACATCAATAAAAAGGCCATGTGTCTATTGATAATGAGACAGAAAACTCCAAATACTAGAACCAGCTGAAGAAATTTCCTGTCATGGCCACTAATAAAAAAGACAAAATGCAAACAAATATACCTGCGAGCTAGAAGATCATTCAGAGAATCATCATCAAGAACTGGTGCAGCTTCCTCTTTTTTACACTCTCGTAGAAGAGATTCCAAATATTCCCTCCGATCTTCCGCACTGGGAAGATAACAGAACACTATTTAGAGCACTATTGAAAGAACATTTTGCAAGTTCTCGATAAACTCAGAAACAAACTTGGTCTTTACAAAGGTAATTTACCTAGTATTATTGTCAAAGAAACCAGCAGTAATGCTCTGATTAGCAACTCCTAGTTTATGCTCAGCTGCAGCTCTGACTTGTTCTTCGACAGTTTGAACCTTTACACAACACAAAAGGATCGCAAATATTCATAACACACCAAGTCGGAAAACAAATATGAAATTATTTAGGGAAGACGAGAATCAAGTGACCAGATCATTAACACAGATTGATGTACTTCTAATCATATGTACAACAACAATAACTCAGCAACTTTGGGATTTTGAGAACACAAGGGAGTATAGCCATGCATTACCAATCATACGTACCATATGGATTTTTTAGCCTCTGTAATTAAAATTTAAAATAATCATTGCATTGGTTTGTCACAGCTTAATTTCGGAAAATCCATTCTATTATTTACCTATAAAAATACATATCAGAATAAGCGAGCACATAAAATGAATTATGGGATCTTCATTTTGCCCTTCGAAAAAGAGTAGATACTGTACACATTTGCTTACTTTTTAAATCTTATTCTACAAGTTTCTAGCTTCTTCATCTTATTGGAGCACAACTCTTAATAGCAGCCTGCTAAAAGAAATACATCAGTACTAGACTATTCATCCAATTGTTTCCTCACTTGAGAATAGTAAAACTGTCTTTCTAGTATTTATATAAATCCCTTGAACTGCAGAAATTGAACCACTGTTTTAAAAAGCTCAAAGCTCACTTGAGACGCAAAAGTTCCTACGGGGCACTTCACAAGAAATTATAAAACTGCCCTTCTTTGAAGAGAAGCACAATTTAAAAACAACACAAGAAATCATTTATCACTATATGTAACTAATCATAAGCTCTTTATTATATGATCAGTAGTTCCAAATTTTAAGAAAAGTGCTGATGTAATATGAATGTACAACTTCATGTCGCACAACACTAAATCAAATAGTAGAAAAGACAAGAATTTATATGTTGCCAAATTTTTTCACGTCTCAAGCATGACCAGTTATTTTTGTTACTTGGCATAAAATGGTTGGTGAAATGAACCTAAATTGCAGTTGTGAAGAGTGGGGAAGGGAACCATAAACAAAAATTATCCAATAATAAAGAAAATGTCTTTAAGAATGAAACTACAATTTTCGATAATCTTTTAAAAGTTTTAGAGTATACAATTTTCTATATTCTTTTAAAAGTATTAGAGTATGATAGGTTTATGAAGGATTCTATAAAATATTTTTCATCTTGAATATACAGTCCAAATTTCAGTAGCTATTTAGTTCAAGTAATTGGCAACATATGATACACTGCCCATTCCTCACTCTCCACTAGTTAATATATTAGAAACATGTGAACCTACAACTGTATGACTACAAATACACCAGGTCATTTGCAGCATAAGCTATATATTCATCACAAATGACAACACGTTGACAAAACACGTACCGTTTCAAACCTTAGAACAAGTACATCCCTCTTCTGGCCAATTCTATGAGCCCTGGCCTGTGCTTGCAGATCCACCTGATGATATAATAAACTAGGCTTTAGAGCTGATTGCATGTAATTTGAACTTGACTTAAGAGTAAAATAAAGATGTGTATATTGCCTGTGGATTCCAATCAGTGTCAAATATAATAACAGTATCAGCAGCTTGAAGATTCACTCCAACACCTCCAGCTCGAATGCTAAACAACATATATATATAAGTCAAATCTACAGTAACTAAATATGAAGAAAGAAGTACAAATATGCAAGCGCAACGAAGTTCTACAAAGTGAATGTAGCCTAGTTTTACGGGCTAAATATCATATATGTACATGTATATAAAAGAAGGCCAATTTAGAAGCCCGAGTGATGCTATAACCTAATGCACAAATCAAACACAGTAAATAAAAATAATAGTTTCATCTGCACAGGCACGCATATTTCACTTCATACTGAAGCACACATGGCATGCTGAATTACCTGAGCAAAAATATGAAAAAAGGTGAATCTGATTGGTTGAATTTTTCAATGAGAGCACCACGATCACCCCCAGATGTATGTCCATCCAATCGAAGGTATCGATATTGTTTCAAGGAGAGATATTCCTCCATAACATCAAGCAGCCTAGTCATTGTTGAAAAGAACAGAACCTGCAAAAGAAACAAAACCTCCGGTCAGTATGGCAGCTGTCTTAAAACTGTCAAGGTACCATAGCTAAAATAAAACGGGCTCATACGTATATAAAGTGAGAATATACTTGAATGGATGATGCAAACTGATTTTAGGGGATCTAGGAAGTGCCAACGGAAATAGGATTACATAAAGTAGATGATGCAAACTGCTAAGACATTAGAATGTAACTAATTACAGTGATATTCATCAATGAAAACTACTTGGGCGCAAATGTAAATCAACATATAATAACTGCAAACTATAAGGAACAAAATGTACATTTTCTAGAATCTAGACATCACAATAGAACGTTTAGCTCCACAATTATTATATGAAGATGCGTAATCATTTGCTCACCCGATGATCTGTTGCTTTTAGCTTGGGTAGTATTCGATCTAACATCTCAAGTTTTCCACAAAGCCTAATGATTGGTGGAAGATAATGTCTAGGTATTAAAGTATCAACCTGAAAATTTGATCAGATACACAACGGATATTAGGCAAATATTGACGATGAAAACATAACTCCTGCAGTGCTTACCTTAGGTACTCAAAATGAAGACAGCGGGGTGAATATAGATGAGGAGGAAAGGAATAGTAGTTGAGAAAAGTAGAGAAATGGTGCCATCTTTGAAACACATTCCTTTCCTATCCATTCTTTCACACTTTCAGAGAAACAATCTGGTGTAAGGTGAACAGTTAAATAACATACCTCGTCTGCATGAAGTTGGCTGAGATATGGATGATTGCAAATATTACGTAGCTCCATAACAGAGTTGTGGACTGACCGACCCTGAGAGTATTGTCTTCACAGTTAGTAGTGGGCATGATGGCACGTCTAAATATTACTCAAAATTCTCCATCTAATTAAGATTAGAATAGCAAACAGATGACAGAAAATAAAACCTTTGGATTGCCAATTGAACCAAGATTGTCTTCTACCCTCTGCATCAACAGCTTTTGATATGCAGAAGCCTCACATCTTACAAGTCTCTCAATCTTTTCAGGCAGTTCATTTTCGACCTAGAGTAAAAAATAAAAAATTAATACTTGTAACAAAATAATAAAAACAGAATCCTTTACGACAGCAGAGTCGAAGCCTGAAAGGAAACATTAACACAAAAAAAAAAATGCTTGAAAATCAAGTCATATAATGAATCACGAAGTAATTGGAAAAAAAAAAAAACTAGAGGGACAAAATGACAGTAAATAGCCAAATATAATTATGATTAGTTTAGACTTACAGTCATACATACATGAAAATGCATCATTTAACACATGACATCTGTCAAAATATAAACTATGGAACAAGGGGCTTTTATTTGCAAAATATGATTTACAACCAATCATCTATTATAAATACTTCTCACAAATTTCCATTCAATTTCACTTACAATTCTAACAGTCTCAAAGAGAGTTTGACATCTTCGTAACATATGAGAAGGTGGATTGCATGGATCTCCGTATTGGACACATATCATTGTAGGATAATTGTTTTCTTTCACAAATGCATTAGTCAAACAAAAGATCTTCCATAATTTTAACATGTTTAGAGAGCATGGGATTCACACCATTCACTCATGGACTAAGAGTAAGATAGATAAAAAAAATCAACAGAAAATGCATATTCTGATCACATCTTGCAAATTCGATATACATGGAGAAAGGTATATATTCTTAATTATTATATTAATAACTTCATTTATAATTTTATTCTAAATTAGTAAATATATCCATATACAAGGGATATGACATGATAATTGTTATATATTGATGTGAGCTACATATAATGACTTGGGCACCACTACTAAAAGGTCAAGCTTGTTGGTAGGGTTTCACTTGCAAGTTGCAACTTTATATATACCTCATTCGTTTTATACTTTTCTCAATGTAGGACTTAAATCACAACTTAAACCCTTCCCCTCACGTGCGAGCCTTTATAGGTGGGTTCGACACGTGCACACTCAGAGAACTTCTAAATCGACACTCCACTTCACGTGAAGTTATTTTTTTTCCGCATGTGGACCGCTGCAGAAATGTCCATTTGCAAGCAGGCCGAAAACCACAACGGAAGGCAACATCAACATACCACCTTCATGCCAAGGGCAGGACCATAACCAACCGTTAAATATTTGAAACTATGCTACATGTAATGATTTGGAGTACCACTACTAAAAGGTCAACCTTGTTAGTAGGATTTCATTTACACATTTATATATAACTCATTCGTTTTATACTTTTCCAACAAGGGACTTTAATGATTTAATCACCATTTCAACAACAATAAAAGTTAGTATAGATAAAACGTCAAATTGAACACAATCTTGGGCAATACTTGGGTTGAAACATAAAAACTTGAACTACCATAGATCATTCATCATTATCATGTTTAAAGTCTCACAATAGTGTGTGATTTCCATCTTTTCATAGCTTATATTTACCGAACAATGCTTCTACATCAGAATAAGCATATATATATATAACTAACACACGGGCCTAGAATGTTGAAGACGGTGAAAATTGTCGATACTCTCTAATATATACAACTATATAATAAAACGAGGATATAAACATCATTGATATCTAAAATGCCAATACGTCAAAATACTTGGAAAGATATGTGCACTCTATGGAGAATATCATTCTAACCTTGTGTTTCAGCCTTCGAAGAACAAAGGGTCGAAGAACTTGGTGTAGACGATTTATTATCAAAAGATTCTCCTCCTCAGAAAGTAAGGCCTTATTAAGACAAAGTCAACAAGAATTTAAGAGATATGAGGAGAGTGCAGAATATCAATGTAAACATAATGAATTCAAGCTTACTTCATCAGGTGAACAATCACCATTACTCTCAAAAGGTTTATTGAACCACTGAGAAAAATCTTCAGAGGAATTAAAAATATTTGGGAGCAAGAAGTTGAGTAGTGCCCACAATTCCTCAAGATTGTTCTGCAAAAGGAGAAGGTTAGAGAGTGAACTGATTGAAATTTCAAATTCTGAAAACAATGGAAATCAATGAGAAGCCTAGAAGATAATTATATTTTTTATCAGTAATTGATTCAACCTGCAGTGGCGTTCCAGTTAAGAGCAATCTGTGCGAGCTCTGATAGTGCTTCAAGTCAGCATTCAACTTGCAAGAAGCATTCTTTATGCGATGCCCTTCATCAATTATAATATAATGCCAATGTATTTTACTTAGTTTTGGTCTATCATGCTTGTTCATCAGATACTCGTACGTTGTCAGCAGGACATTGAACTTCTGATGAACAATTTTTTCCCTGCAACACAAACGAGCAGTTAAGAGTATATTCATCAAGTTACTATAAAGGTAGTTGTGTGTGTCCAGCTTGCATTACTTGAATAATCTACGCCTCTCTTCAGGAGGCCCGGCATAAACAATTCTATGAATGCTGGGAGCCCAGAAGTTGATTTCTGTCTCCCATCCAGGTAGAACTGAAGAAGGTACAACCACTAAAAACGGTCCTCTATCATTTTTGGTTTCCATCAGATAACAAATCAAAGAAATAACCTGCAAAATAGATAAGTAGTTAGAATTTCAGAGAAAAGCAGTGAGAACACGAATTCTAACAGATTCAGAAGTACCTGAACAGTTTTACCAAGGCCCATCTCATCTGCAAGAATTCCATTCAAATGATTATTGTACAAAGAAACCAACCATCTCAAGCCATTCATTTGGTACCTGTACATTACAATCTTTAATTATAAATAATGATAATAATAATAATAAAACAAAATAGAAAATACCAATAGAAGGCTTTGCCATGATAGAACAAAACAAGAGCTAGCAAAAGGCTTGTTTTCTAGACCATGAATATTACAGGAAGAAAAAATATATATACACCATAAAGGGAATGACTAATACAAAATAAATGGACATGAAATTGATTACTTCATACCACCGCCAAGAATGTTTCCCTAAAGACAAGAATATTCTACTTACTCCCTTAATTTTCCACCCTGAAGACAAGTTGGCTGATCCGCAATGTTCTCTTTTATACTGCCGAAAAGAAAAGGCCAACAATAATTGTTGGGGAGTTATAATCGATTCAATATGATAGACGAAAAAGTATTCAAAATAATATCAAAGCATAAAAACTTCAAATCGCAGGCAGGAATAAACAAATGACAACAAACTTAAGCAGAAGGTAGAATAAGCTAACCTATGAGCCATTAAATAGTACTTTTCATTGCTTTCCAGATAGTGCTGCAAGTCGATAACAAAATTAGCTAAAAGAAAAGAGAACATTGAGACAAACTCATAACAGTGCATAGGAAAGGAAAACATACCTTTGCCTGGTCACTTTCATCTTCGTTCTCAAGGTCTGTTTCATTTTTCTCCACAACATTTGTAGTCCGTATCTCATCCATATCATTCTCAAAGCGACTTGCCAAGGTTTTTGCTTCCTGCAACTTAGATCCAAGCTTTTGTAGATATTTCTCAGTCTCCTTGAGCAATTTGTTAACACGATCAGATTTGGCATCCTGTACAGCCAAAAACATTGACACATTGGAAGGAAAGTTCTAACATGAGTACACGTTTGTAAAATCTAATGAAGTCATATCAAACCTGCACCATACGCAGATACCCCTCCACATCATTAATCTTCAATAAATTAATCTTCTCGCGCTGGATCCTGTCAATCTTCTCACGATGTATGCGTTCTTTCCTTTTATGAAACTCCTTCACATATCTATTAAAACCCTTCCAGCGTTCTCTCTTTATTTTAAAGACATCATCCAATCTTTCCCTGCAGTTAAGGTTGTCCAGCAAGTTAAAAAGAGTAGACAATTCTCAAATCTTGACAACTGTTTTTTTTTTAGGGACAAATCTTGACAGCTATTAAATGAGGTAAACAGGCATATTTGGCAACACAACCAAAAAACAAGTGATCACATCATGATACATACTTGTGAACTTCTATCTCACTGAAAAACTCCTTCTGCCTCTCACGGATTCTCTTTTGTCGCTCTTCCTTCATTTTCTGCTCAAACTTTTCGAGTTGTTTTATCCTCCTACCATGTCTATGTTTCTTATACTGTCTCAAACGATCCATATCATTAGATACTGGTTTAAAGAAATCATTCAGAAAACCACTGCCAAATGAAAGAAACATAATATCAGAACAAAAAGTATCTCAGATTTTTAAGTAGCTGCAAAAACTAGCATGAAAACTTGGAGCACGACTGTGAGAATCACACACCGCCGAAGACGCCTTTGAAGCCCTAATAGTTGAAGTTTTTTAAGTTCTATGACACTTCTTGTCTTTGCAGATATATCCTCAGATGAGCTTACAGTGTCCTGCAAAATTATTGAAAATTAGAACACAATGCAAGTACGCAACATTTTGTAAATGTGTTATTGTTTCCCTCTAGATAGCTTCTTTTGGATATGTGGAGTTCTTTTCATACGCAACCCCTATTTCTACTCACTTTTTGCTCTGAAGAGTTGGTCCTTTTCTCAATGGATTTAAACACTTCAGCATTACTCTATTTTCCTAGAATAAGTTATTTTAAGTACCAGCCTCTCCCTACATTCTGGCACCAAAATGAATTGCACAAATCATTTTAACCTATCCCCCCAACCCCAACCCAAACCCCTCAATAAGAAAGTAAAATCATAATTTCACCAGGAGAATTCTTATAATTTAAATAAAATCAGGCGGAAATTATCTATGAAAAAAGTAATAGTGAAGTAATTTCATGACAAACCTTCAATTTGTTGAAACAAAAACTGATTCTTCTCTCAGTTTTAAGCTGTTTTTGTGCCCAATTTTGTTCAAGTACAAGTTTTTTTTTCTGCTGATCCATAATCCATTTCTCAGACATTGTGTACTTTGGGGAAGGTGTTAAATCATTAGTTGCACGCTCAACTTCCTCTTCTTGGTCTGCAGCAAAACAATAACATCCTTTAGCTTTTGTTATAAGCAGGAACCATTATATACCAGTTAACAAACTATGGCCCATGACAGAAGCTGCCCAAAACGCAACTGAATGCTATAGTCTGGCTTGGAAGTGTATTTCTCACTCTGAGAACATTTTCACTATCAATCTAGCATCTTTCATTGGAATTACTGAAAGACATTTTTCATTCATGCCTGAAGCAGATTTTAACTGTTCTCTTGATAAAAAAGAATAGGAAGTATTACAAGCATGCTGGTTATCTGATAAAATACCATTAACAAGACTCTGAGAACGGCTAGGAGTGTTATCTTTCCTCTCCGATAGTTGCTCCTGCTGAACAGCAAATGGTGGTAAAGACCCACCAGAAACATCGTGATGACTGCCGATTCCAGTCCAGCTGATTGCTTCAGAGTTCATCTCCTTAAGCATTCCTACAGAGGGTTGGTTAGCCACTCCAACAGGCAGATGGCGATTCTCCAAAATGTCTGCAGAACTACCAACAGCTAAACCCCTTGTACTCGCAGAATCGGGCTGTTGCGATGTCCCTGTAAGAAATGTATGTGATAAGTAATTCCATCATGTATCTGTCTCAAGTTTTCCTGCACCTAGAGGATGTCTCTTACCCTCCACAGGTACTTTAGCATCTGAAGGTGGGCCAAATTTGTCCTCCATCATCCTCGAGTTCTCAGTTTCGTTCATCAAGGAGTCTGTCTCCAAGAAGCTTCCCATAGATGAGACACCTTGAGGGACTTTTTCAGATTTTATAGCATTGTTCAGTCTTTTAAATGGCATTGTGATATCAGGCGTGCCACTTGGCTCATTCGAAGACTGTGTTTTTCCTTTATGTTCACTTGGATCTTTGTGATTCATATCTGTGTTGCCACCTGATTTTCACAAAGTTAGTCGATGAAGTAGCGAAGAATTTACTAAATAGAAAGTTTTCTTTTTTAATTCATTCTTTCCCCTTTGCAATCAAGTCAAATTTAGTCACCTTCTTTGGGAAAGATGTTTCCAACTGCAATTTCAAGATGTAGTTTCTTTGGCAACAGACCATTTCTGCACAAAGAAATTTAATCAATCTGCAATGAAAATTCTAAATTAAAAGGGTGTCAGCAAAGACTATGGAAATGCTGAATACCTGAAAGCTAAAAAGACCAGGCACTGGGCTCTGAGTTGTTTCAACTGTTGTTCCTTGAAAGCCATGCCAGAGGACGCTGGAGCCAGGGAAATTGGAGCCTTACCTGTTTCTCTTGTAGTAGAACTTCTGAGCATACTCATCTCTGAAAAACTGTTTTGCCTGCCACCCTGTCATGAAAAGATAAACAAAAGAAGTCAGCCAAACAAAACTCGATATAGTTGTCTATGTTGCACACAGAAAAAGAAACCAAACCAACCGCTACCAAGCCACAAAATCAATCTCAAGACGGTGCAAAAAATACATCAACAATCATGAAACTGTGATAAGAACACCAATGCTTGACATGTTGACTTTGACACCTGTTTAGTAGTACTAGTTCTTCTTGGGGATGATATCTTTTATCTTTTACCATGTTTCTTCTTCCTCTCTATTAAGACCATTTTTCCCGTAAAATTAGCTAAGAAAGACGTATTTTTAAATTCAACAAACAAGCACTTGCAAATACAGAGTCTAAAGACACTAGTGCATATAAGACGTAAGTTCTTCCTACACTCTTTTCTATTTAATATTTATTTAGGCATTATCCCTTCCCCACAATGGAAAATATACAAAAGAAAAGTACAAAACTGAAATAACTGACAAGTAAAGATCTACGTAGTTTTATGTGAGTAGAGGTACCAAAGTAAAATTGTTCATCTAGGGTTCCCGAATTAACCCTCTCAGCCCAAAAATGTGAGCAAAGTATACAACCCACAGAGCCGGGAAAACTATCCCAAAGAATAGATACATCAGGTATACCCCGAAGTCCTGGCATCTTCATCCCAACTCAAAACAAATGTATGCAAAAAAACTTGAATTATTTTCTCGAAGAGAATGCACAAGACTATATCTGATACAATTATCATATAAAAAACTATTCTAAATCAAATTAAACAAAAGCATTTCCTAAGACTTGTTCATATAAAACATTCCAGAATCCAGACCATTATACACTATGGTTGACTCTGTACTTACTAAAAAAATATTTGAATTACAGTACTTAATTTCATTTCATTGAGAGATAATGGCAGACAATAACACTTTCTTAACACAGATAAGCAGCCATGACAATGTCACCCTGTTAAGGACCAATCTTGTCTCCAGCTCCCAGTTTAGCTTTGTTCCATCTTGTGTACTATTGTGTCATTAGCAGTCTCGCAGCATCAAGGCCTACTCAATGTGAGCTATAGTAAAAGCCATTACATTTTATTTTCATGATAATAAGGGAGGCCTGCTCTCTATTTTTTGTAAGCTCATAAATCAACTTTTTGAAACTGGTCGAGTTTTAATTAAGGAGTCCTAATCTTCGTAGAAAAATAAGTGCCAAGTATAATCAGTAAAGACATAGTACCAAAGACATCAGCAACTTTGGAACTATTTTCAAGGGGTATTTCAAACTTTTCTAGGTTCGGCATAAGAAAAAAGAGTGATTCATCATGCCTTTATTTTGATTCTTTTATATTTTTTTTTATTCTTAGCATCCAATTGCCACAGTCAAACCAATTAAAACCTCAGTCTCTGTCTAGGCACAAACATTCCGATATTAACCCCTAACCATGCCAACCCTTTTGATATCGAACCATGACCTGATATTTAATACAGCACTCGAATCGGGATAATATTGAATCATTGGTGTCTAACCCTTTTGATGAGAGCTTTCCTCCATTTTTGTTTTCTTTTCCTTTACGTCAACAATTTTCAAACCAAACAATAAATAAATAAATAAGAGACTTGGAATTCTATTATTTTATTTTCACCATCCAGACGTGGCGAGCCAAACATATCCCAGAACAGATGCAAATACTACATAAAAGCTTATAACTTTCCTCCGACAATCCAATATGCTCACCAACTGAAAGTTTTGACTGAGTTGGAAAATTTCAAGACATTAAATGGACAATCCAATGCATTCATGAATCTGTACAACAGTCCACTTGCTATTTACGGCAAGAAGATTAAATGGTTCATTATCATATTTCCTTTCAATCATTGTCCATGCTTCTGTTTTTTTTTTTTTTTTTTTGCTATTTGGATGGTAGCTATCCGATTCAAAACAATGCCTCCCTAAAACAATCCAAACTCCTACTAAGAAAAATACTAGAAAATATTCCAGATCAAATCAACCAACAAAAACTATATCTCAACAGCAGCTTACAACGTAGAAGTGATTGATGCAACCAAGGCTTAGCATATGCCCATAAAACTGGAAATATGAAAAAATGTGTTCAGATCAGGAACATCTAATTAATCCAGGAACCAAACAATTGAGGCTATAAAGAACAAAATAACTTAGTACAGAAGATGGGTCGTCATTACGAAATCTCCTCATACCAACAAAAAAAAGCATGCACAAAAGAGCCTCTCATCATCCCAAATACTCAACTTAATCATGTAATTGAAGGAGAACAGAGCAAAACCCAAACTGAAGGAAGAGCTCAGCTCAAAACAATTTACTGCCCATATAGCAAAAATCAAAATAGATAAATAACAATAATAATAAATACCTGGAATACCTTATTCGCATTTGCTAACATGTTTGGATTTCCTCCATCATGCTCCAAATTTTTTCCAGAGGAGAGCATTGCGGATACTTCATCTACTCGATTCGCTTGAAAAAATTGAGCATCTACATTTTTTTCAAGAGTACTTGTTACAGCTCCTTTCATAAATTCACTATTCTGATGCTCAGGATCACCTGAACGTCTTCTGGCAGAGGCTTCAACAGAACCACTAAATAACTCGTTGCTTCGTTCTGAA
Organism: Pelargonium nanum; assembly: GCA_036897485.1. Lineage (NCBI taxonomy): Eukaryota > Viridiplantae > Streptophyta > Magnoliopsida > Geraniales > Geraniaceae > Pelargonium > Pelargonium nanum. Next base: position 5,489 of record JAYMTF010000654.1, on the reverse strand, counting down.
AGCTTTGCAACCAAACCCTGATTGTCATTTATAGAACCGTGAGACTGCATAGCACCAGATAATCCTTGTTCTACCATCGGATATGAACTAGCTGCAACAGCATGAAACTTGCCACCAGCATCTAAAAAAAATCAAATATTATCATGTGAGATAACAAACGTACCCAGAGTATCCAGCATTTGAAAGACCAGCCTCAACATTAGGTAAAACTGTAATTCACTTTCCATCAATGAAATGTAATACTTAACTTCACTAAGAAAACAAAATACTTAAACATATAAATTTCTTAATATTCATTAGCAAATCAATGTTATTCCAAGTAGCTTTTGTTTGACAAAATATTCCAAGTTTGAAATGCTTACTTGATCCAAGAGACGGACCTGTCGATTGCTGCACTGGAAATTCTGATTTCACATTACCAGAAACTACATTTGTAGAAAAGCCTGGAAATTGAGTTTTTTCAAATGGCGCACCCACTCTACTTTGATTCCATACAGCCCTAGAATAAAGGTTGTCGTGTGAAGAAAGTAAAGAACTCCCTTGCTGCAATCCTAAAGTGTTTTGAGTAGAGGAAAGTTCCACTTCTTCAGGGTATTTTGAATTCGGAGCATGTGACATTGAACTGCTATTGATTGTTGAATCCAATTGTGTATCTGCTACATTATGACCCTCTTGCTTGGCTCTAAGCATTGATCTAGCACCAGAGAGAGATGTGAAGTGTTCCATTTGACCACTACTATGCACCATACCGAAGTGTTTATTTTCACCACCTATAACAGAATGGCTCCCTGGTTGCTCGATCTTGTTCATTTTGCCTTTCCTCTGATTAACTATGTTGTTGTCAGCATTAGACTGGTGGGGATTCTCAATATGTGCGTCCACAGTTAGAGATGAATCATGCCTTTTCCTCTTAGTGGTAGCCTTTTTACCATCCTTAACCTGTGTATCCCAATTTGCTATATCACGCCTCTCTTGTGACTGCGAGTTGGCAGACCTTGTGTCCAAACTGGATGGACTTTCATGCTCAAAAGACTGGCTACTTCTTTGAGCACTAGGCCCTTGATAGCAATCATGCCCTGTGCCACTAGGGCCAATAGGTGGCCTTCCTGAAATGAAGGGATCAATTTTGGACATGTCATTCATAGCCATGCTTGCTTTTGAATCTTTTGTCACCCCAATGGCTTGCGAGGACCCTGCACATATATATTCCTCATGTCATTCATAGTAATGCTGAACCTATAGCTCTGAAATAGAAATCACACACACAATTAAAAAAGCTCTTAGGTGCTTTTACCTGCATATTGTCCTGTTGCTGAATCCCCTACTTGAGTTCCACCAGGCAATGGAAGGCGTGATGACTTCAAAGCCTCAATATCAAGACCATTTTGATTTATTACAGTCTCCATTGCTCTAGAAATAAGAAAAGTATGCAAACGCAGAAAAGGTGAGAAGATACAATTTATTAAAGAAAATAATAATAAAATAAGTCAGATGACGTGGGGAATGAGGATCAGACTCCTATATTGATATGTTGCAATCTGCTATGCAACTGTTAAGACTAAAGCAAAATAAACCAATATTAAGTTGCATTCCTCAATGCAACTATTGAAATTAAAAACAAGTTAAATGACTAATATTAGGAGGCTACAGACCAGTCAAGTAAAACCCTAAGGGAGGAGGAAGGATGAGCGTAACCTTAACAGGACTGAATCACGTAATCAATAAATAGCATCCATACATAAAGTCGATAAAACAAAACGTATACAGATGGGGCAATGTCTAGATTAATGTGTAGTTTTGGTAGATCTTAACTCGTCCAACACAAAAGCATGCATGCACCATCAGCATTAACAACTAAAATAAATACACATTTAGAAATAAGCTCTGAACCTTCAGTAAGTAGCATCCATATCCAAACCATAATAATCAACTATGCAACACTCAATCTCAGTGAAGCTTAAGATTCCACAATACATGCGAGAACATCTACATTCTTTGGCTACACTATGAGTGCATTAATTGTCAAAAAAGATATGCTATTTCCACATATAAAGAGAGTGCTTTTAAAATCAGTTAACCTTAATTACTGAAGTTACCTCAAATTCAATAACCAGTAGTATTTACTGAGTAAAAAATTTCAAAAATTTATCAATGTGAGATGAGAGAAACTGACACTTTATTCAAGCTTCTTCCACACTAACATAATCTAGTGATGTATACTGTTGAATTTCTAAAAATACGGTCAAACAAAAGCTAGCTAACCTTGATATTACTTGATATGGCATTGAATGTTCCTTCCCACTTGACTTCATGTGTTGCAATATCTGAAAGCCCTCACCCATTATAAGCATACCGATATACAGCTATTCAATGCAAACACAATGAAAGTTATTGATGTAACATTACACCTACCACGTAAAGTTTTGTAGCCAACTTCACTGGCTCGTCTTTTGACTCTTGTATGAGCTTGTGCAGAAACTTTGCCGCCTCCAGCTCAACATTTTGTGAAGTCGTCGCCATCTTGCTTGAACTGAATTGCAAAAAAAATAAAAATAAAAAAACTCAACCATGTTTGACAAGGAAAGAGAGTTCAGGGTGCACCATCACCATAGTTACAAACCAAAATTTGTAAAAATATGAGATAATAAAAACAAAATACCAGGATGAAAATTGGCGCAATAATCATGTAGAAAACACGGGACAAAATCGAACTCCGGTAAGCAAAACCTAAGCCCATTGAACATAAAACTCAGTGTCAGAGGCCAACAGACTTTTCAGTAGCAGAACCCTAAATCGAGATTTTGCAATTTCTTGCTCAAATCAACAACCCTCAAAACCCCAATTGAAAATCGTTCCCTAATTTCTGATCATATCCCCTTCGTCTCGGCCCAACAATTAACCGAAAATATAAATAAATAGTTGGGCAGAAAAAGAAAAAAAAATGGGTGTTATTTTCTCAAATGGGTGTTTTGAGGGTTCAGAAATTTAGGGGTTTTCTTGGGTGGTTTGGGAGAGAAGATTTTCAAGGGAAGCAAACAGCGGAAAAATAGGAGATCTGAAATATGGATAAGAAGATTAGGATATACCTGTGATGAGCGATCTGACGAGATTTAGCGAGGAGAGTCGCTGAGCTCGCCCAAATGTAAACCAGACGAACGAGCAGCTTCCATTCTAAACACCTACTAGCCCAACCAGTGCACAATCAAATACTATATTACAATTCATTTTTTAAATAAAAAATACGTTTTGCATATAAAAATTGAATTTTTAAAAAGTTTTCTAGTGTCTGTTTTGTGTAATATTGGTATTTATTTTTTTAATTTACTCATGTTAAAATTTATCTACTCCCTCAAATTTCTATTTAACTTTGTTGTGGAGGGTGGATTAAATTTTTTTTTTTTTTTTGAAACTATGTGGATCTCTAAATTTGTATTTGGTCCAAAATAGTCACTGAATTTACAAATATTGACTTAAAATGGTTATTGCCCTTAGAACTTATGATTGAATATAGTGTGATTAGTCGCAAATGGGCTTGATGATGTTATGTTTCGGTCATAATGATGTCATGAGCCAAAATGATATCTTTATTCTTCAAATTATGATGTCCTAACAAGGTGGTGATGTGATACATTAATGATGTATCGATCATGTCATAATGATGATGTAATAATAATGTCATTATTTATGACATATCTTGGACCCTACCCAGGGGTTCGATACGTACATAGGCTCATAACACCCCCCCCCCCCCAATTGAGGTCATTTGGCTTAATGAACCTACCGTTAGACTCGGGGTGTCGTCCTATAACATAAGGTGGTCTCCCACTCACTAAAGAGCAAATCTTGATTGTGTACCCTGGTCTAAGGTCTGAAACGAAGAAAGGCTCACAATACCCTCCAAATAATGTCGTATGGCTTAGTAACACCGCCGTTGGACTTGTGGTCTCGTACCAAAACTCAAGGTGATATCTACTAACTCGGGAGCATGTCTTAATTTTGTACCCTATTTGGGGGTCCAAAACGAACAAAAGTTCGTACCACCCTCCAAAATGACTTATATTTTGAGCGTTCTTCACTTCATAATTAGCCTTTCGACGTGACGAACATATTGGCCTTTTTTGAGAGGCTCAATTATATTTTCTATTTTCTTTCAGATTTGTCTTGGAGGGTATGGGTCTTGATCCTCAAGCATGTAGTCGTGGCAAGTTATGACGCTCTTTAAGTACACGTGTTATCTTGTCATTGGCTTATATGAGATGATTTTTCATGTAAAATATATATAAAACTATGTGCTATGTTTCATAACTTTGGAATTCCCTCACATTTTCAAAACTTATTTATGCCATTGACATCTTTAGTTTACTTTTTGAGAGACCAATATCATATTAGATTACCCTCAAACAATCTTGACCCATTTTGACTAGTCCCTCTTTTCCAGTTTAAACCGGTTCACTTATGTTGATTACTCATGACCGGTTCACTAATAATTTCAAACCAAACACTCATCTATGTCATTTTTGTTTTCATTTCTCAATACCGAAAAATAATTTTTCTTTTTCTTCTATTTCATTGAGTCATACCCTAACTCATCCGTCTACCATCTATTCTATTTAAGATAACTGACGAATTGAGTAAGAAATAACACATGATATTTAAAATTTGTAAAAATAAATAAAAGATAGAATAATTATGTGCTTTAAGTGACGAGTACATAGCCTCGTCGAATTATTGCAATTAACCATCCCTCTCTCTTATAGCGTTCTCTGTACGCTGACTCCCTCTGTCCACCAACACCATCACCTAAGCTTGGGCCACCGTTATTCCGGCGAAATCGTGTCATCCTAGTGACGGTGGCCCAACCCCAACCCCCCCCCCCCTTTTTATTTTTCTGTCTTTAATTACTTGTAGTTGTACTGTTTAGCTTTGTTTCTTCTCCATTTTGATCCGTCTCCTGGATTGGTGGGTTGTTTGTCCGTCGGGTTGTCTTCATTTGCGAATTTGTCTCGGCTCGTGCTAGATCTTGGTCCAGACAGTGGAGTTGTGACCGATTTTTCCTCTGCATGTGTAGTTCCTTGACTGCTAGTGAAGAATTTTCTTCGTTCCAGAACCAGATTCGCTTTCTTGATCTTGTGATCGGCTCCATTTGTGGATCTGACCATAGTTGTTGGCTTTGTCTTCTCAAGTGGTGTTAGGACGTCCTCAATCTCAGGTACTTAGATATGGTTCTTGTCTGCTGCTGTTTGGGTATTTATTTTTTGGCCTTAGTTTAAATACCTCAATGAAAATTTTATCCGCCCTTTCAGAAGAAATTCGAGCTAAATTAAGCTCGGCTGAATCGATTCCCCTAGAAGACCGAGAACCTATACTCATGCAACTAATGTTGTTTGAGGAATTGAAGGCTGAGTTCAATGGTATGTCTGAAGAGAAGGAGAAATTGAAATTACAAAATGTTAAGTTGAAAGAAAAGTTGGAGGAGGTTAAGAAATCTG
>JAYMTF010000653.1:0-32151 GCA_036897485.1 Pelargonium nanum | reverse complement strand
TCAATAACAATATATATAGGACCTACCCATATTATATTAACATACCCAAATCTACATCTATTCCTAACCCCACTTTTCATACCACTAAGCAATAACACATTATTATATATATATATAACTATTAATAAAATGTGTATCAGTTGACTGATATAACTGATACATCAGTTGCACCTAAAACTACGTAGTTTTAAGTTGAATATCAAAAACCTAAATAATGTTTCTTTTATTTCTTTATTCTTCCCCTAATCCAGCCGCCAACAGCCCATTTTTTTCCTTCCCCTTCATCTGGTGGGCAATGTATTTGTTCCTCGGCATAGGTGATTGATTTTTCATATCATTCAAACTGATTGTTTTGTTCCATAAATTCAACAAGCAATATTTAACTCAAAATAAATAAAAGAACAGTTGTCTATTTTCTTTAACTGTCAATGCATTGAGGAAGAAGAAAGTGGACAAAGGCAGTAGCATCGGTGACATGTGGCTGTGGTGTTGGCTTGATGGCTGCTGGCGGCAGTGTAAAGAAACAAATTATTTAGGGTTTTGAGATTTAACCAAAATTACGTAGTTTTGTATTAATCACTTATTTAAAACTACGTAGTTTTAGGTGCGACTGATGTATCAGTTATATCAGTCAACTGATATATATTTTACTCTATAACTATATATGATTAAGATGTAATATAACAAGATAGAAAAGTAATAGTATCATGACACCACTATCTTACATATATGGAAATCTAAAAGTGTATTTTATTTTCATATAGTTTATTCCTCTGAAATGATTCTTTTAATGTAAAGTAAGATCTTGATCTGATTACTCCCTAATTATTAAAAACCCAAAAGGGAAGAAAAAAAAGCAGATCCACTTTGTTAGCAATAGGTTAATTAGTGTTATTATGGGAATTTTTTGTTTCTTTCTTCCCATTCTCTCTGTCACAAACATATATATTAATTATACACCTCCTGTAGGCACTCAATTAAGCTCAGCACTCATCTTAATTATATGTATCCTCAAGTTGTTTATGTCTTGTATCCACCATCCAGTGGAGTTTAATTAAATATATAACATGGTTCCAAATCTTTGTAATGTGAATGTGTACCAATTTGATGGACATGGTGTCCCCAAGCTGCACATGTTTATGTTCTTTTTTTCTGTACCTCCAACAATGTTAGTACACACAATAGTTAGCTCCAATGAAATTGGTAAATCTTGTTGCAGTAAATGAAGTTGAAAGTAAATAATCTGACAAGAAATCTATAATGACTGTCGAGAGAGAGAAGAAAAAACAAGAGAGTACGGGTGATGATAATAATTAACATCAATAAGTGTTATTGAAATCTTTTCCCCACACACTCTCTCTCTCTCTCTCTCTCTATAGTGAATAATGAATAAAGAGAAGAGAAAACAATAGTAAGTGCAGTGCAGTGCAGTGCAGTGCAGAGAAGTGAGAAGAGACAGCCTTTTTGTTTTGCTTTACTTTGTTTTGTTTTGTTTTGGTTCACAAACATGTGTAGTGTACATGCATGTAGTGTACATGTGTGTATCTATCTACTTCATTGCCATTATTGTATTGTATTGTATTGTATTATGTATATATGCATAGCCTAATAGAAGCTGTATTACTTTTTGGTGATTTCATGGATACATCTTTATGTTTTTGGCCGACAAAATAAACTAACCCCACTTATACCACCACTCAATCACTCACTCCATAAGTCTCTAATTGAAGACTGGATGGAGAGATCCTATATATGCATGTCTTCATTTTGATCCAAAAGTTACAAAGAATATTCTTAATATTTTTTCCTTTCCACTTGTATATAGGACTTGTTCCCGTTCTAGTTGCTTCTTACTTAAGGTATTTGTTTGTTTTGAACTCTAGATTGACATTTTTTACAAAATCATACAAGTCTCATGCTACTAACTCATAACCTACACATCAGCACCCTGCCATATCACTTCTTTATCTCACTGCATCCAAACGATGCGTTTAATTTGAAATTTGAATTTCAGTTAACCCCAAACGTCTTCGTTTTGGGTGCTAAAATCAAAAAATAAAAAATAAAACGCAACAAACTTTTTTTTTTTGATCGGCAAGCAGTACTTCATTCAAATAAATTTAGAACAAAGTACAAAGAACCAAGAATAACTTGGATACAAAGAACCCCAAAGCAACATTTGGGGATTGCTATACAAAATTTAGCATATGTGAATGGAAAGTGAGACCATGATTCAACATTGCAGAGGTGATAATGCTCGAGGAGAGATTGTGTTGATTGATGTAGAGACTTAGGCATTGAAATAACCGGACCGCGACGATGACATTTGGAATTTGTAGTTTTGTTCTTTCAACAAGAATTGAATTTTAATTAAATTGTTAGTGTAGTCATATAGTAAATTAGTCAACTCATGCCGTATAAACAAATTATAAGAGTAAATAATTGAGGCCATGAGGAGTTGATCCTAGAATGTAAATTAAGAAGGCTAATTTTGAGAGTTATATTCATGCATGATTGCTAGTGATAATTAGTTTCATTTAAATCTTTGTAGCTTTTAAAAAAAATCTTTGTAAAAATGAGCTTGATTTGTAATAAAATTGATGACTCTAATAATTATTAATATCACTGAGCTAGTGTTAGTATAACTAATAAATTTTAATTAAATTTTTAGAAAATTGAAATATGTTATATATTCCAAAATTATAATTGTTACATTCATTTAATTTTTTTAATAACGACATGGTTGTAAATAAAAAATATTATATTTTCAAACACCGGTTAAATAAATACAAAGAATATATATTTGTTGAACAGAAGGTTTAAAACTTTTAACGTTTTAATTTTTGACCGGGAGGTTTATAAATTTTTAAAAATAAGTTGTTTTTATTTTGACTAAGTTAAAAATTTAAACTATATAAACGCTGCCTAATACTCGCTCCAATGTTATGTCTTTGCACATAGAATTTGTGCAATTCTAATGATAAATTTTTTTGGTTGAATTTCGACCAATAACTCTTTTGCTTTGATAAATTATATATAATTAAAGAAATAGAACAATAATTGCATAAAGAATAGAAAAGAAATGGAGGCATGCAACAGGAGGTAAGGTAATGTAATGTAATGTAGTAATAGGATATGTAGACAAGTAGGAATGTGAATGGTTTGGTTGTTACATAGTCTACACACTAATTTACAGTTGTATGATTCCACTTGCTATTGCATCATCACCATCCAACTTTGCCAACTAGCAATTTATACATTGCATATATGCAATATATTGATATAGATAATATAAAAGATAGATAATCCACTACTTACATCAACCCCATATGCTATGATGTGCCCTACCATGTGCCTCTCTCTCTTCCTCTATTTCTTCTTCAACCACAATCCAAACCCATCCCTATTCTCTTCCCTCCCACTTGTGTTCCCTTTCTTTTTCATTCTTTTATTACACCCCACCTTCACCTCCACCATTACTATTCTTTTCTTCCCTTTTAATATGCACACATATATAACATAGTTACCTATATTTTTATTTTTATAAAGCATCAAGAAAGTGAAAAGTCTAAATTTTTTGGAGTATTATTACATGAATTCAATAGCAATTTACGAAACTCAAAAACGAGTGGAGGATAAAGTTACAATCTGAATAAGTAGAATAACGAGACTTTGTCATCAAGTTCACCACATGATTTACATGTCTTCCCACTTGTAACAAAATAAAAATTTCAGATTGGGAGGCTTGCCTTGCTCTCCATCAGACATGTAAAAGAGAGTGACAGTAGAACTGACGTCCATTTCAACAATCAAGAGACTCTGCTAGAAACAGAGTCAATCTTAAACCCCAGAGCTCGACCAAACCAGCCACATCCCAACCCATTTTTGTAGAGCTACCTGCAACCCACGCATACTTATGGTCTCTAGCAACCGCGCCCACTCTGCATAAACGACCCGAATTTTCTAAAGAGCTACCATTAAAATTGAGTTTTAACCACCAGAGAAGAATAAGGATTCAAGAGGCGCTAGTAGGTAAATCAGGTAAAACAATAAACTCAAGAAAACGCGGCACAACAATGAAGACAATTGAGTAGAGTGGTCGATCATAAATTGAAAAATACATTTATTCCTGTTAATCTAGACACTCCAACAACAAAAAAAAAAAGCTCTAAACTACCGTTTCATTTTTCAATGTCGATCATTTAATTAAATTTAAATATTACAAACCCAGAGATCTATAGGATGATGGAGATGATAGGCAATCCTCAAAGGTAACATGTAGTGTTGAGTGGTGATTACATAATTTAGGAATGATATATATACATGTAAAGTAAGGTGTTTAAATTAAATGTATAGGTAGGAGATGCACATGGGAGGATTAAGGTTGAGGTTGAGCAATTGGTACAATGTTGGTTGCAGCAATAGATTTAGATTTACACATTACACATTATAATTATGGACCCAGCTGGGCTCTACTGTACCCTCATCAACCATTTTTGTGATCAAATGTGGTACCATCTAATAAATATAAATATGTATCTCTCTCTTACTTTACTTGGCTTCATGTCAATACATATACTTTTTAACACATGGGATCATGTACGTATCTATATATGTATGTAGACAAACACACACTCCCTTTGTCTTTTTTATTATTCTTTTTCTAAACAATAATACAAAAGCCACACTATAAAATTAAACCCCATGTGATTGGTCTCTTTAATATATATATATATATATATATATATATATATAACCTAATTTTAGTAGTCACCACCTATATATGTTTTGATCTCACTTTCTCCAGCTACCTTATTACCTGTATATTTGTACCTTGTGAATGTATATGTTCATGTACACCACCATATGTATATTATACCATAATACTTTATAATTCTATATTGAGGTGTTTGTATATGTATGTGTGTATGCCACTATCATGAGGCTCCATCCACAACTACTTGATTAGTCAACACTAACATAATTACGACACCTGCCACTGATGACGAGAACTCCATCTGTTTCGAAATGAGAGTTTTTTCGTGGAAAAATGAATGAAAAGCTAGTATGATATTGTTTTATTCTCGTATCTTCATGATCATGTGCTATTATAAACTGAAGGGACGGTAACTTTCTTATTATCAAAATAAAATGACATGACAAAAATACAAAAGAAACAGTGCGCTTATTCTGTGACGGAAAGAATATATAAAATGTATTCATGTTCAATTTCATTTAGTAATGGGCTACCTTGTGTGTAAGTGTAATTTCATTGTGTTGCATGCATTTGGAATTGAAACATCCAACATAGAGAATATATAAGATAATGGGTTCTCTTCACAAGCCCACTTAGGCTACTCATGAAAACCAAATGAAAATGAGGCTATACTCATATATTGGGAAATGGGCCTACAAGAATAAGTTTTTTATAATTCATATAAAATCATAATTCATAACAAATAAATTACCTTCAAGCTATTGAATGAACAAATTTAGAGTTTCATTTCAAACAAATCTATTTGAACCAAAAGGCTGTACCTTGAAATATACTAGTAAAAAAATAAAAATGAAATGATACACATATACAAGGAGGACAATTGGAATAACATTGGATTTGCTACACAGCCAAAGCATCCATGTCCAACATTGAGCCTCTTTTGAGTTTCCAGTGAGTCAGTTAAAAAAGAATAGAACAGTATCACATAAAAAAGGCAATTGGTAAAAAACAAAATGAAAAGCTTATGAAGTTAATTTTCATTGCCTCAGCCTATGTGGAGCATGTTTGAGACAAGAATAAAAGATAACAAAAATGCGATCCTATGAATCTATGGGAAGATTTACCCTACCAATTAGGGAATACCCTAATCTATAATTCCTGTTTGCTCTTACTTCTTCTCATTTTTGCCTTAAACCTTGACTTTGCCATCAGCGTTTGTACTGTGTTCGCGAAGTTCCCAACTGCCATTAAAACCAACAAGATCCCACAAAAAACTACCTGCCAAAGGCAATGACACATCAATGACACGGTTTTAAGTATGTCGAAGAAGCAACTTTTTTTTTCCGTCACAACTTTTTTTGTCAGTTCATATTTTCATTTGCGTGCAGAAGGGAAGAAAAAGAACTCATCAGCATACATATATTACCTGCCATTCAGGAGCCACCCCAACAAATGCTGTCTTGAGCAGCTGTAATCCGACATATGCCTCAAATCCCTTAAATCAAGCCCAAAAGCACATTACCAGACGTGAAAGAAATAAGACCAGAAAGACATTATCACAAGTTTTAGTTAAGGTGGATTCTACATGTACAAGATTTTTTTGCAGGCATCTGCTTTTTTCAGGTTCAATTATTCCAGGGCCAAAGTGGATTGGTACTTGATAACTTTCTCAAACAGCCCTTGCACTGCAACTCGGTATGGGTCACGCAGAATGAATTTTGCAACTTGAAGGAAACATTTCACATGATGCCTATAGTATAGATATTTAATTTTATCCACATATTAGCAGTCTTAATAGTTTTAAAAAATGATTCATTTCAGTTTCCTGCTTCTAGTAAGATCATGCAAATGCATATAAGCCAGGAAAATTCGAGGCAGATAAATCATTAGGAAAACAGGTCAGTTAAAAGAATAAACAGTAGTTACCTGCAAAATGAAAAGCAAGGGACACAACAGCCACAATTGGCCATCTACACCAGCTGTTTCTCCCCAAACAACATCCATTCTCTTAGCCTGAAAATGAGAAGCAAGATCAGAGAGAGAGAGAGAGAGAGAGAGAGAGAGATCATCAAAGTGGGTCAAAGGTTTCAATTGAAAAAGACGAGGAAAAGAGACGGAAGGAAATATAAATCATAAGAGAACACATGGTTTTTAGCTGATACCTTCCCCAACGCAATACGTGTATAGAGTCTCTGGCGCTGATATCTATTTTGCAGAAGCATTGCAACACCCTGCAGCATTGCCCATTGTAGGAAAAGTTGTACACCTCTCTGCAAAGTTTTTCAGAGAAGCATATTACAACACAGCAAACAAGATTAGCAGTTTAGCACATAATGGAACAATCATAACCTGCTTTTGGTTACAATTAGGCTGTCCTTTGATCTCCCATGTGAGACTAACAAGAGCCATGACCATCGCACAATAGTGATGGTATATCCACCTGCAAACGTCAATTAAGTATGCCAGTTGAACTACCATGTTCAGTGTGTCAAGGGGATAATAACAAATGTCTGCAACCGTATAAATTCATGCGTGCATGTGCGTTGTACATATTGATATTCATTTAAGATAAAGAAAGTTGATAAAGATAAAACAGAAAATGAAAGGGAGCTAAACAAATAACATCAACATATAGGACGCCCAATTTGCTTACAGAAGAAAATGTACAACATGGTTTATTATGCCGAGTCATCTGCTACAGAAACTAAAATATATGACATCCTCTTGATGATCTAGCACCTAGAAAGTGCCTTTCAGATGTAAAGAAACTGGTACAACAGTGTCAATGAGTAATGAACCCTTCCCACATATACTTTGGCCTAAGATTGAATGTGATCCTCTAGTGAGAGGAAAAAACAGGCAAAATAATGCAATAGACAATTTTTAATCATGTAACCCAATCGAAATCACTATTGAATTAAAATACTAAACACAAGCAGTCAGAAGAAACATTCTACATCGCAGTTTCATATTTCTATCAACCAAAAGAACAGGGAAAAGAAGCTTGGCAAATAAAAACACAATCACATTTTCCAGTTTCTCTTAAAGACACTTCATCCAGAATCCTGCTACAGAAAAATATAAAAAGCAAACATCAAAACTTTTTCCAACCAAAATATTATCCACAACTTCAAAACCCTAAATCAGTCCCAGCCGCTTTTCATGATACTGAGCGGCCTCTTTTAGCTAAATACTCATTGTTTCTCAAAATTCACCATATTCTGATATCTCTATAGGAAAAAACAAAAGAAGCCATATAGTTCAGACTCTATATTAATAATCGGCTTCTTTTTATCTCTTTTTTTTTTTAAAAAACTTATATCATGCAACAGACTGATCTTCAGTGCAGACAGCGCAATCTCTAACCTCTAATATACTGACACAAGTCATCTCTACCAAACAATCAAAAGTCACAAGAACTTCTATTCATTTCATTCTAACAACTCCACAACAATATCCCTGCTTCAGAATAATCAAACATACCTGACACAGATTGAAATTCTCAGTTTAATCTAGTCAAGCACACCATGTTATAAGAAACGAGCAGGGTCAAATGATGAGTTCGAAAGAACCAAAGAGAACATTAATCCTACCATGATCGAATATCACTTCCATTTACTCTCAATATGTTCTCTCGCAAAGCCAAACCCGTGTAGAGGAATAACAGCCACGCCTGGAAAGACATATAACTCAGCATTTAAGCACTGGACCCCATCAGCAATTCATGCCAATTTTGAATTTTGTTAAAACATCTAAATTATAAATACCTGGTACAGCTGAACTGGAAATGCTGCCAAGCATCCCTCCCAAATCCAAGATCTTAGTATAAGAAGTGTTGATGGGAAAAGAAGAAATAGAAGGGCGGTTCTGTCCTGCTCCAAAGTGATAGTAGAGCAAATCAGTTCACTTTGCAACAATATGGTTTGGGAAAGACTACAATATGTAAATTTCAACGAAAAACAACCAGAGATATATCAAAAGATTAAGAGTACAGACAGTCGACAATGTTGACACCTATTATAGGATTTCAAAACAGCAATAGGCTAAGTAATTCTAGCAAAACAAACATATTGCAAAAAAGAACCATAAGGGCTAATCAATCTAAAAAGAAAATGAGATCTAATGGGGCAATTTAACTCTTGAATGGTATTCATGCATATGATTAATGAGCATTTTCTAGAGTGAAACAATAAAAATAAAAGGACAACTTGGAAAGAAGCACACATACTCTATAACTGTTGTATTCCTCTTTAACCTTCAACTGAACATCTTTTCTAGTGGCCCTCACATTGATAGGACCCAGAAACATTCTCAGAAACCCAACTGCGTTGCATGCATTAGAAAATTTTCAATCATCACTCACTACCACCATTCAATTAACAAATCTAGAAAAACAGCAAATAAAGTAGAGTTTTTTAACGAACCCTGAGATCTTCCAGGCATGAAAGAAGCGGCGTCTCCATCAACCATGATGCTTCTCGCTTTGTGGAGCTCTTCTTCGAGCTGTGAGCGTTCTCAATCAGAATGTCAAACCCGGAATTAACGATGAGATTGAGAAGAAAAGAAAAACGAATGGATCGGACCTACCTTCTCGAGCAACTTGGGATCGAAGCGGGAATTGGAGAGAATGGAGCGGAGGCGACGAATGTTGGAGTCGAGAGAAAGGGCACGCTGGCGGAGGAGCTGCTCGTCATTGGAGGACGTGAAGATGTGAGTGGCGGCGGCGTCTTGGAGCTCCTTGGCTTGCTCCACCGCACGCGCCACCTCTTCCTCCACGCTGGTTGCTGAGCCCTCCCCCATCATCCCCACACTGACTCGATTCCGATTACTCTGATTTTGATCTTCAATTCAATTGTGGTAATTTGGGTTTTTACTGTTCTACTCGTTTTTCTAGATTCGTCGTCCTCTTCCTTTCAGCTCATTTCATTTTCTTATTAAATTACTCCTTTTATTTATTTATTCATTTAATTTGTGTATCAGTATATTGATATATTCTACTCTCTATTGCACTTTCTCTAAAATTCAACTTATTTTAGCTGTTTATGTTAGGAGAGGTCGAGGTTGAAGGACACTATTTGTTCGGAACGCAAAACACAACGTTTTATTAAGTGTCGGTGTTAGTGGTGCCGTGATGTACTAGCTTAACTTACTATAACATGTTATTTGGGCTTATAAAACTATGCGTTAAACACTAACAGAAAATTCAATCCATGAAAAAGAAAACCGTTAAATGTTTATTATAATTATGATGATTGAATAACAAAATTGAGTGTTTCAAATTTTTAGTACTTTAAATTTCAAAAATAAAATTGATATTTATTTATGAGTTTCTAAGTTTGTGAAATTGAAAGAATATTACTTAATATTCGAACGGATTCCATGACTCACATGAGTAGTAAGAATTAAGTCGGGAGACAAGACAGACAAGTATCTAGTCCCAGACAGAACCAACTTAGATATGGAACATGTTAAATTTTACTTCAATCTCAGAACGTAAACTAGTAGGCGGAGAACACAACTAGTATTTCAAGCGTGTTATCAAACATATTCATGTTTGACAATATCAGTTAATTAGCAAATCAATCAATAAACAAATTTGACCTCCTGTCTAATTTTTAAGACATTGTCATGTGCACACATGACAAGTTTCTTGTTTTCTACTTTTTGGTTTTTTGTTTCCCTCCAATCCCATTGGGTTGGAGCTTGGATTGAAGTTAGTTAGGTGCAAGAAGACAGATTTGGTTTTGCAGTTGCAGCATCTACCATAGATCATGAATACAGATCAGCCAAATCTAACTTTAGGCAAGCCTGACTAGCTATAGCAGTGTCTTTTTTCTTATTACACCACTAATGTCAATATCTCTACCTTTTCATGGAACATATAATTCAATGTCACAAACCATGAAACTTACATCACATTTAGATTGAACCAAGCAAGCTTTTCTTGTCAAGTTGAAACCTTAACCATATTCATGATCACATTCTTGGCAAGTGCTTCTCTATCAGCAAAACAAGATACACAGATCTAAAAAATTAACCATGACTTTGAGCAAATGTTAGTTTAGTACTTAAGGTGGTGAGAGGAAAAGAATTGTTTGCTGGAGGTTAGTTAGTCATACAAATTAGTTGTAACATAATTGTTTCCAAGTCTGAGTTAGGATGTGTTAGTTGGCTTTCTCTGACCAGTGGGTCACCTGTAATTGTCCAATAAGTCACCACTAATTCAAAACTTGAACTTGTGACTTGAAGATCACAATTGTCAAAAGCTAGCTTAAGTAGCAACAGTCAAGTAGTAGGACATGAAAAATATGCAAGAACATCATTTTCCTTGCATATACACTCAAGTAGCTGAGGCCAGTAATTGAGCTAGTAATCATAGACTCACATCAACAAGATCTTGGAAAGCAACAGGCCTATAGCCTGAACTACTAAATTTCATTTGTGTCCACCACAATGAAATTTGTCAGGAAAATGACTTGAAAACCAGACAGTTCACTTGTCAATCAAGACCAAGAAAAAATGGAGTGCCAATTAGAGAGTTCAAGTTATACACATAAACTAAGCAGACTATCACTTTCCCATTTGAAAATTTCTCAAGCAAAACCTGAGCAAAAATAGTTCCCCAAAAGATTACAGATAGCTAGAAAATGTTCAACTACTCAAATAAAGAAAGATGGAACTATATGCTACAATTCTGTTCTAGAATTAACTTTTTGCAGGTTCACCGGTCCAGTAAGTCTTAACAGCAAGAAGAAGTTTCTCTGGATTAAAGGGTCCACTTTCGTGATCCATAATCTGGCTTTTCCATCTCATACCGTCTGTTATAGTTTTAACTTTAGTAAGTACCTCTACTGTGTCTCTGAATATAACTGTCCCTTCTGGCCTTAGAACTCTATCCATCTCCAGGAGAATGTACCTAATGTCACACCTTCAACACGAAAAAATAAAATTCAATTACAATAATATCACATACCATAACATCAAGTTCATTATAATGATCAGTAAGCTTTTACCTGTCCTGATACATACTGAATACATTGCCAGCATGTATGAGATCATATGTTCTTGGATATGTTGATAGTGCCTCACACCAATCTTGGTATGTCCCTATAAAGCCCCGTTCGTAAATCACTCCAAGAGTGTCTGGGTTGGAATTGGCAGGGACAATGTTCATAACCCACACAGGGTATTTCATCATGGCAGCAGCAAATCCTCCAAGATGCGCATTCATGTCCATCACATTCCTATATCTTCCTTTCGTTAGGGGGCTGATCATCTTTTTATAATGTGCTAACCTGTCCTTCCACAGGTCATTATCCTCCCGGTATTTCTCAGGGGTGATTCCTGGTAATGAGCCACTGGCTATTCTTGGAGGGAGAGCAAATGCTCGCGCGGGCCATTTCTCCAATGCACCACCAGCAACTTCATCTGAGTTTCTTGCCTCTGGAAGCGGGGTAATGCAAGCTTCCATCTGTTTGTACCTGTTTAGCACAAGTTACATTCCCGTCAAGCTGTCACAAAATCAATACTCGATAAGCACAAATGATAATAAGTTAGTACCATCCAGCATCCGGATTATCTGACTTGCAAATATGTGGCGTTTTATCAACTTCCCTACTCTTAACACATTCAATGTGGTTGACGGGCTTTTGCCATATAGAAAGATCACTCTTTTCAATCACCTTCTTCCAGCACAGGCTTTTGGCAACATCTTCGATGGCATCTTGCTCTTGTTTCAAATCTTCTTTAGATCTTTTCCAACCTTTCCAGTGTCTCTTCCAGTTGATAGGAGGGCCGGAGAGAACCCAATAACCACCAGGCCTCAGAATTCTGTCCACTTCAGTTAGATACAAACCATCTGTAGAACGAAATGTTCAGATAAATTAAGTCTTTAAAAGCTATCATATTCAGTCGTAAAGCGTGATGATTCACATTTTTGTAGTTGCTGATCACTTATAACGACATAGTATACATGTAGACCTTACCGTACTTCTGCCAGGGTATCAAGCAGCGCGAACAGTGAGCCATGTCAAAGGCTCTTGCTGGGTAAGGAAGCCTCTGAGTAGCCATGACGCCAATCATGGCAGGAACTCCTCGCTCCAATGCAAACTGGACCTGCGCTTCATGTGTATCCCTTGGTGCAAAAGACATCGTCAGGATGTCCCTTTTGAATAGGTAAGCTCCCCAACTAGCAACCTTTATTTATACCCATATCCAAGAAAAGGTAAAAGGTCTCATATTAGCAACTGAAATGCATACTTAAGAAGTATATGAAAGAAATGAGAGGTTAACACACGTACTCCACATCCTGTGTCAACTGCTGTTCTGATTGCTCCAGTGGTCAGCGGAATGAGCTTGTTAATGTCATCAATATACGCATCAGCTCCACGAGGGAACATGGTGCCTCCTCCAGGAAATCTAAACCGATCACCTTCAACCTGAATCCAATTCTGAACAGCCTTCTCAATACTGAGCTCTTTGTGGGGGATATTGTCATACCAGGCATAATCTCGACTCCGAGGCCATTGGAAAGGAGTCTTATATCTGGGAGGAGCAGGTATCATGCAAAGGAAGAGCTCTTCCTTTTTGGGACAGTGCCTCTCTCTGTATATCAACATCTCTCTTTCAAACATCCTTGATCTAGGTGGATACTGGCAAGGCGTGTATTCACTGTAGGCCATGTCACAAGCTGGAATCTTCTCGACTCCAACTGAATCATTGATGGTAATTTGGTGATGACTATCGAAATCCAGGGAGGCTGTTGATGAAGGAACCAAGTGGGGCTCACCACCAGATCCTGGAGCTCCAACTTCACAGCCTACTCGATTATACACCTCAGATTGGCTGGAAGGGGCGGGAACTGTACTCTGCCAAGAACCCAAGATGTAAGATAATACACAAAGGCCACTAACCCCTAACATCCAAGTTAGTCTTCTGCTCTTTGATTCTGCATTGTGAAACTGCTTTGGCGATCCTCCATGCTCCTTGGCCATTATATTATAACCCTCTGCATAAAAGGATCCATGGTGTTCAAATCCACTAGAAAGAAAACTGACAAGCTGAAAACATGTAACTACTAAAAATGGTTTGGGTGATGAGGTTCAAATTCACCACAAACAAAACTGACAAATTGAAAACTTGTAAATACTAAATGGTTGGGAATTTAGATGATGAAATCTTGATTGTAAAATAAATTTCTGTTTGTTTTTATATTTTGTTGTTGGTTGAATGAATAAACAGAAGTTCTGTATGGAAGATAAACCTCCATTAAACCGCGGTTTCATGAAGCAACAAATGCAAGATTAAATATTTTTTGAACCCACATGAAACCCTGAACTCACATCCCATTGTGGCACATAGCGATCAAAGAAAACATAAAACATACAGAGACCAAAGATTCATCAAACAGAAGAAATACACACACACACACAAAAAAACTTAAGACCAAAGATTCACCAAACAGAGTATTATACTTGAAGAAATATGCAACATACAACAAAAGAACTTGCTAAAAGCCTAAAGCAACAAAAAGTACCTCTTTTTTCTTTTGTTGGGCAGTTAGACGAATAAGAATACGTAACTTTCCTCTCTCTCACTCAAGAGCAGTGAACATATGAACTTTTCAGAAGCTTTTTTCTGTGTTCATCACTCTCACCAACAAGCTTCTTTCTTTCTTCTTATGCACACTTCCACTAAAAAAAATTGAAGATCCATAAAAGTGAGAACAGAACAAAATATACAAAGCAGCAACTGTACGTACAAGTCCACTGAAAACAACAAAAACACAACACTTGAAGAAGAAGAGGAAGAAGAAGATACCTCCTGAACTTGATCTTAGCTAAACCTCTTCCATGGCTCCTCCTCTGTGGAAACTAAACAAATGGGTTTTTCCCCTTCTTCTTCTTTTTATGTTTCCTTGTAAAAAGATTCTATCTTTTGGGCTCTAAAGGGGTGATAGATGAGAAGCAACAGTACTTGTAGTAGAAGAGGGTGGTTATAAAAATGGGTTTGCAGAAAAAGTGAAGGTCCGTTATGAGAGGAGTGAGAGAGAAAGGGAAGATATTGTTAGGCTTGTAGAGAGAGAAGATCGAGAGGAGGTTTTGAAATTCCAAAAAGAGAGGAAAGGGTGGATTTGGTCTACAGAAAGACAGAAAGTGAGGAAGCTGGGTGGCACTAATGGAGCATTCTCAGGAGTCTGACCAGTGACCACCCTCTTTTTTCTCCACCTAACTCACTCCCTTCTTGACTCTTTTTTGCTATTTCACTATTTTTCATTGCATTGAACCAAGCATTAGTGGCCGTTTGGTCATGGACACTCAAAATTCAAACCGATTTTTTGCGGATTCGGGGCCCATATATGGGCCGGGCTGATTTTTGTGTCGGATGAATTCACATATTTTACATGTAAAATCCTACCCTACGGTCTTTATTTAAACCACTATTTTATAGTTTTATGGGTTGGATTCAAGTTAAGTTTTTTTTACTCGAACTTGAAGTAAAATCCGATTTTTTATATTTGAAAATAACACATATCACGTTTTGATTTTAATTGATCAAATCAAACATTTCCTAATCTTGTAGGACCACATTATAAAAAAGATGAGACTTAACAACTTTATGTTCTATAGTCCGAGTTGAGTGACTATGTCTTGACTTTAGGTATATGTAATCAATTACCTCTAATTCAATTTATAATACTTTTAAAAAGAAAAAAAATAAGCATTAATAGAAGTGGTATAGTATTTAGCAAAATCCTGGAGATTCTACCATAAGGTTATTCCATTAGTTAAGGCAAGTCATCTTTAATATATAGTATAAAGTAAAGAAAAATGAGCCAACACAAACTCTCAAATCCTTGTTTCCCTCCGGATCGAAATGGCACTCACACTCTATATTTTTGGTGAATGGACGTGGGAAATTGAAGAGAAGGAACATGTGCATGGATATAGCAAATTTGTAATGTGAACTTCTAAGTGTGCATGAGTATGCATAGAAAAATTATGAATAAAATTAGTTCTTACCTAACCGATATGTCTCACTCGGAAAAGCCGGTCCTCCAAAAAAATCGCTTTTAGTTTCAGACGAGGACGGGACTTTGAGAAGACCACGACATATCAAGAAAGACTAACTATGGGCATTTTGGAAGACAAATCGAGAATGATCTGAGAGAAAAGTATGTGAATGGATCTAACCACGTTTACTACCAAACCAAGTAAATGGACGATTTCACTTTGTGATGGTTTGGGTGGTCCTACCCAACCAAACCAACTTCACATTATTCAACTCAACTGGCTTGGAATTTGGAATAGGTGTTGTGGGGATTTATTTCCTCAATAAATATGTTGTAGAGCTGCAAACAAGCAAGCCATTTATTATCTTCTTCTGTTTTATTTTATGCAACAACTTTCTTTACTCATGTGGAGTGGCCACCCACCCACATTACTTGCAATTATTTTATGCTCTCACTTCAAATTTTATACATCCCAATACTATAATCTTATGCAAACTAATGTTAACTTTTGATCCAAACAGTATCTAAATGAAGACCATTGAATTTGACCCCATCTCTTTTAAGTCAATTCGGATTTGCATTTTCTTGTTTCTTGTCCATTTCCCACAATTTTTACCCAACTCCACAAAATATCAAAACTACAGTGATTACAATCAGATTGATTCGCTTTACTCACTGTTCGCATGACAGTGACGACCAATAGGGTATCCTATGTTTACACTACAATACAAGCAACATAATAAAACACTATAATCCAAAAAAAGTTGTTCAACTTCCATTTTTAAAGATTAACAAACAGTGACTGTCCAAAAAGCGCTTTACCCAAATACAAACATGACTTCATACATTATCATATACTATATCTATATTTATGAAATAAATATAAAATCATTATGGTTACATTACATGACACAAACAAAAAAATATATCCTCTACCAACTCCCCACGTGCAAGGCACATTTTTTTTACCATTGATAAATGATAAATCAATAAAACAAATGATCAAGACTAGCAATGATTTACCTAATGCTCTCTTCCAACTTCTCAAATCTGTGTGCAATTGTTTGCTGGTTCCTACTTTTGTACACATGAATTAGGGATTGGATTGCCTTGGATATCATCACCTTCTTTTGGTTCCTGATAGAACCATCTTCAACCTCAGCCTCCCCTAATGATAAGCAGAGCTTCCTCAACCACTCCTCGAGAAAACAGGCTTTCTACATACAAGACAGTGTACACAAGTGTGAGACAAAACCTCACAAGATTAGTACTCGGGCAACAGCAGTGTTGAATAAATCCTTATTTCCCGTAGTGCATGGATGAAAGAAAGAAATGTGGAAAGAAAACAAGACATGGCATTACCAACTCCTCAATCTTACAAGTCCTACAATAACAAACACTATAATCCACTGTCATTTCTTTAGACGGTCCAAGTTTCTTAATATTACAAGACCACTCAATAACATATACGGAGCATAATTAATGATGTGATGTTACTGTTTTCATCCACTCCCATATTCCAACCCTAGGTTTAGTAGTAAGCCACACTAATATATTGCAAACATAATAATGTGGAGACATGGATCAAGGAGGGTCAAAAGCATTTGGATTAAAAAAAATTGGAATGGGAATGAGATTCTAATTCCAAATCAGTTTTCAAGAACAAAAAGTCATAATTCAAACATGAAGAATGAGAATCTCATTCTTGATTCCCATTTTTGAACAAAAATTCTAATCCAAACACTACCAAAATCTTGGAATATGGCCACAGCTTCATTACATGACTAGCTTAAGTAAGAGAAAATCGTTAACAATGTGAATACCAAAAGGACCAAAGTAACTCAATATAACATTTCGTAACACTTTTCTAAACCCATTGGGTTAGGGATGGGGAGGGGTTATGAAAAAAAAAATAGTAACACTTACGAGTAGCATCAACAATCATAAAATGCTTACTTTAGCAAGAAAATCTTTCAGAGGTTCCTGATCTGTGCTTGAAGTAAGGCTAAGAACATGTAATACGGTTGAGGTTAACTGTAACAGGAAATAGAATTGAAATTAGTGATATGAAAATCAAAAACAAAATGTTATACATGGAAAAAATCAGGTGGATGTTTTGAGGTGAAGAAAATATTATATAGCATAATAAAATTAGATACTAAATACTTGTAGACAATATGCATATGCATTGAACATGGTACTAATAATGGAAACTTGACTATATTAACATTAACTACAAAAGAATGTTGTGGAGGACACAAACTAACCAGTTACAAAATGGATATTAAAGAAAGAAGTTCCAACCAGCATTAAGAGTTTGCCGGCTTTATAAGATAGTGTTACTAAAATGTTTGTTTACAATGATTATTAGCAGAGATTTATTTTGAAATCAATAACAAGTTTGATCTGAAATACTGATATTTTTAATTGGCATCAAAAGTTTGAAGGTCTGATTAAATTGCTTTGCTATGGTGATTACACAGAGTAAAACATTATCTGCATCAAGTTGATGGTATCTTACCATGAGTAATCACCATCAACTCATAAGTAAATATTCAGTCAATCCAATCTAGTTAGGGTTTTTTTCTAAGTGAACATATTATCTGTTACTTTGCATAAGATTTTAAGAAAATCATTATCTTTGTATCAAATAAAAATGGGAACTATGTACTCGTGTTATTGTAGTTTCTGAAATTGAATTAATGGCATTTGAGTTGCTCTGATGCAAATGATTTGGAAACCTTACCTGCTTCTCAAGTGCAAGCCTATATTTGAAACTAGATGGTGCCGAAATTTGGTCTGAACTGAAATTCTCCAGTATATGCTCCAGACCTTGGACAACATCTGTGAAGGATGTTCCATAGTCTGCATAATTGGAAAGTGCAGAAATCAGTGCTCCGGCAGTACAAAACTTGATTCAACAAATTAAACTCGATTTTCAACTTTGGTTAGTGCTGGCCAGCTAAAGAAAAGAAAATTTTGAAATGCTTGGACTGTTAAACCAATATTGCATTTCAACCAAGGCAGTTGACACAGGAACCAACCCTTCTACTCACCATGTACAGATGCAGGCACGGCTAAAGCGGCAGCAGCTTGTATCCGAATCTTAAAGTTAGAAGAATCACGTAACAATAGTATGAGAATACTGAAAACAGATGGAGCCCTGCCAAACAAAGTTTGTACACAGAATTGGTTTCATATCAAGAATTTACATCACCACTTCAGGATATTATGCAGACAGAGGTCATTCATGTCACGTAATAACATTTGTAATTTTGCATGCAGAGCATTCCATGGGATATAAAAATGCCAAAAAAAAAAATTGCTGAACCAAATAAAATAAAATAAAAATAGATAAGGCAACAAAAGGAAAATGAATTAATCAGGTCCAATATGCATATGAAAAGGAATCAGAAAACTAGGGTCCGAAGAGTGATATATACCTCCAACTGAGCATAATATTTTGCAATTTTCAGCTGGTAAATAATGTAATAATATCTATTCATTGTCCTCCCAGTACAATCCATGAACTCAAATCCCAAAGGTAGAAAATAATTAAATCTAGGAGGATGAATATATCCCATTTTCACACACCTCTGGGAAGAATCCCAAAAACTTCAAACCTAGTTGCAAAAACAAATCCTATGATATCTAGCTTTCTATCTCAACTCAGAAGAGTCTCAACCACATTGGGGAGGACCAGCCTCATTAAAACTTGATATATAAATGAAAGGCAAAGAACACACCGCTAACTGCACAAACAAATCTATGATATCTAGCGTTCTATCTCAACTCAGAAGAGCCTAAGGCCCTAAACCACATTGGGGAGGACCAGCCTCATTATAATTTGATATATAAATGAAAGGCAAAGAACACACCGCCTCCATTGTAAGAGTCATGTACATATCTGCTAATATTGTCCAGGGTGTAGCTCCTAACCTAAACACCAGATTCAAATGTGCCCACACTTCCCATATACTTGGTAGAGAAGGGTTAAATGGAATTTAGAAACTCACATGCTTTATAACCTCCTGTTAAGTGTATGAAAGTCTACCTAGTGTGAATACAATTCTCAGTTAGCTACTCAAAATTTAAAACATTTATACAAGATTATAGTAGTATTCGTCATTAATATACATTATCTGAAAGTACATCAGACATACATCATTACAATTATGGAAGTGCTGAATTCAGAATCACATACCAATCCATATCTTGCAATCTTAATGTCTCATTTAGAAATAGGTTGCTTAATGCATGGCAAACATTCCACTGGACCTGTTAATATATGATCATGCTAATTTGTGAGCACAATGGAATTGATACCAGAAATGAAAACAATCATACATACCACTTCCGAAGTAACTAGAAACAAAGTATCTAATGTATTCAACATAGGGGGTGCAATACCTTAACATTTCCAGTTGTAACACAAGAAAGAAATGCCTGCACCATTCTATCCAGCCAACGTGGATCTTCAAAAGCTGGGCAATATGGATTTGATGCAGATGCACAACTACCTGGCATATGACTGCTTGAAGGAAACACCTTGGTATTTTTTGTTCCATAATTGACAAGCCTTGAAAGATTTCCAAGAGCCCTCACAGCATTGGACTTAATCTAATATAGAAACAATTACAAATGAAGCAAGAATAAACTTATGAAGGCAGAGATTAAGCCACAGCAAAAATCTTTTGAAACCACTACATATTGGCATGGCTTGAGCTGAGAGGAATACATCAAAATTCATTGGGCAATCTGTGCCAACCATGCATTAATGTATAAAACTTAAAACGAACTTGTCAAATAGTAAATTGACAATCAACAATGTACCTTGTCTCCATCTTTTGTTAGGCGCAAAGCACACTCAATTAATTGGGTCATTGACTGAGTGACTGAATTTGAATCTGCAACACAGAAAGAAAAAAAAATGGTGCTTCAAAAATAGCTCCCCGAAAAAAATTTATATATATATATACACACACATATAATAATTATAAATAAAAAAAAGACTAAGCTCACATGTAGATCGTTCTGAGAAGTTGCCAACACAGTGGCGAAGGGAATCACATATGTTAGCTAAAGCCCAAGACGCGGTTATCCGCAGCTGAAATAAGATATCATAGAAAGTTTTATGTTGTGAGACACAAATTAAACCATTAAAAATATAACATTACAAAGAAACTATAGAACGTGTACCGAAGCTACAGGATCACGAGAGTTGATCTCAACAGCATGGACAAACTTGTCAAGGATCTCTGCACTACAAGGTTAAAATACTTGGTAAATTTGTTTCCCAGTACTTTTGTGGAAGAGTAAATTAATAGAAGATGATGACAATTTGAATTGGAATTTGCAGCACAGTTTCAAATCACCTCTGATAAGTTTTCTGAAAACATGAGATAACTCCAATGGCCCTACAAGCAGCTGATCTAACAGAAGGCACATCATCATTTACAGCTGCATCAATCTACAAAAAATTTCAGGTTTAATAAATAAACTGTTTAGAAAGAAAAAAAAAAGTGTTCATTAACTTAAAAATGGAGCAAACATAGAAATGTTTAAATTAAAAATTACCACAGAAGAAAGAATAAAGTCTTGTTTCTCCTTTGTGAGAGAGTCGAATATAGAGGAAGTTATACCTGCAAAACAGGTAAGTGATGCGGTCCTCACCTTCCAGAGAAACAACAATTTAGAGCTATGTCAGAATAAACAAGCATATGGTCTAACTAAATGGAATTCGATCAGCAGAATATGGTATATAATACAATAACCTGTGAGTAAACCTCTGTAACTACAAATGCAATTGGTACCATAACACATCTGATTGTCCAGTATCACTTAGCCCTAAACTAAATGAGCTATATTGATGGGGATGGTGACTGTAATTCACTAACATTCAATGTACCACACACACAAGCAGGATGACTGCACCCTTGAGTGGTAACAAACACTATTAGTCCAAACACCCTTAGATCTATTAATGGATGCCGACAAGGCTATTTATGCATGGCATGCACCTGAGGCAACCAATGAGGGCATGTAAAACTAAAAACTGTGGAATGACCCAATTTAGACGGTGTAAAGTGAACCATGAACAAGCAGCAGGATATAAGAATTGAGATATGACCCCATATTTTGATACACTAAATGTGCAGCAGACACTTATTAGAACAAACAACATGACATCTCTGAATACAGCATAAAGGTCATATAACTCAACGAGTAAACTATTTTAAGTAACATTCTAACTAACCATTGGTGAAGCATGCCTTAAAACAAGAGGTATATGATTCTCGATTGCCTCAGACCATGATTCACTCCCTGACTGAAAGCATTTTGGTTCGTTTTTCGTATCCTCAGCAAACTCTGGTTCATAAGATGGAGCTGATGAAACTTTCTTTATCCGTCTGCAATCAGAAGTAAATGGGGCATCTAGTAATTTATCATCGAAGAGATCCTCGGTTCCTTTAAACCCAGATAATGCACGAAGAGATTCATCCAAAACCTGAAAATATTGATTTAGAGAAAGAATTATTCATTTATTATGCACACAAATGGTATACTAGAGATACAAATAATTGAAATGTAAAAGTACCAACATGAATCTAGCTACATTATATATTATCATTTATCAAAAACACAAAAAACTAACAGTGGCAAAGGACCCATACCTTGACGGCACCCATGATGACCTTTTCCCCAAAACCCCCAGAAATGCTTCCAACATGACCCTTCCACAGTGTTGTAGGAGCTTCAGGTGCACCTGCCCTCAAAATTCCATATACAATAGTGGATATTCGGTCCCAGCATGCAGACATTATGTTTGGATAATTATGACACATAGCTCTAATGGCCTGCAATGAAAATCTACGTATTTATAACGTCTTCTTAGAATATAAATGGCTGAAAGGGCAATAATGCTTTAAGTCTGTCATAATATCCTTTTAAAACATTTGCAGATCTCTTCCTCTACCTCCTAGTATCATTTGCTAATCAAAATAGGAATCTAGTGATCTACTAACCCAAAACCACTATATTGAATGGACAGGAAAAACTATGGTAGTAATTCAAAACTTCAAAAAAGACATCCTGAATACTTGTCCTTAGAGGCAAATCATACAAATCATTAGAACAAAAATCACCTGACACATTGGAAATCATATAAAAATACCTGGAGAGCCTCAAAGCATGTGGTTGGGCTAGATATTCTTTCTGAGTATTGAAATAATGTAATTAGAACACCAGTCTTCTTTTCAGCACCAACAAAACCTAGAAATTGAACAAATAAATTATGAATGAAGATTACAGAAAAAATTAACAAATAATAATTTATTGGTGATATATGCATCTGTGTATTGTTGATACCATTTTTTTTTTCTGGTTGTCATAATTGTATTCATATCACATGCGTGAGAGCATAATCTAGAGAGAGCACACCTGTTGATATTTCTTTAGAAAGCATTTCTTTGACCTGAGGTGAGGGAGGCGATATGGAAAGAGCTGCTGTCATGCAACTAATAGTAGCAGCCTGCCAAAATGTAACGTAGACATCTCAATCAATATCACAGCAAAAAGGAGGAAGTCATAAATATTTCTAGTGTATAAGAACAAAACTAACCAGCAGACCAGCCTGATCATTTTTGTCCGTGAACCCTTCTTCAATCCTACCCCGTAGAGATGAGATAACTGTTGGCAATAACTCTCCAGGCATTCTTGAATATCTATATGAGACAATCAACAATAACATACGATAATTCACAGATGGGGATAAACAAGTAAACCGGGCCAAGATGATGATAGTATGTGTATGTGGAGTAGGTACATCCCAAATTCCTGTTTGCATACAGTTACCATAGCATGCCATAAATTAAATAAAAGAAAAACCTCTCCCATAGGAACTAGAAAGAATCTCTAGTGCTTAAAACACCTATTCAAACCCACTTTCATAACATGAATGGAAACGTGGAACCTTAGGAGTAAAACAAGGTGCCAATATGTTAATGTGTTTAGAGGACATGAACTACTATGAAAAGAATTCTTACGGAGTGGATGGTATCAAAAGCATGAGAATCTTGAACAATGAAGGCAGCAATTTACTATGAGTTTCACGCTGGATTAAGTATAGAACACCTGCATTAGATATGGAAAGAGAAAATGTAAGAAATACTCATCCATATTAAAGTAAAACAAGGAACAGAGAAACATCATAATAAATCACCAAAAGGGAGCAATACTTTCCACCAAACCATATGAATTGCACTGCATTGTGTCACACAAATACCTGTATGAAGTTGCATCAATATTTGTCCTAGAGAACTTGAAAGTGCAGTAAAAGATCCGCGTTTTGTAGATTCCTTGTACTCTGCTACTTGCAGAAAAACAGATGAAGGCCCATCTAACATGACTGCCAGAGTTGAAGCAGAAGCAATCCGTGCCTGGATGCCACAAAGTAGCATGTATAAGCAAGTCAGAGTTAGACCATTAAGTTAACATTACAAAACTGAAAGAGAACCAAAATATTACCAATCAAATTAAAAAAAAAAATATATATATATATATATATATATATACTAAAGGGCCAATATGTTAACTGAATGAACCAACAAATCTGTGATAATCATGAGAAATGGAGAGCCTACTACCTTTAAGTAAGGATCAAATAGTAAGCATGTCATTAAGGTTGCTTCAAACTTCCTGCTAATAAGCAAGTACAATGAATAACCTGAAGATAAATGGGATAAAAATACCAACAAAAAAAATACAGAATGGAGCTATCAATGAACAAATTATTTAAAGATAACAGTAGTAATTAGATTGTTTCACCTAGGTTGTAGTACATCATTAGTGGGCAAAAGAAGAGTCCATTGACTAGTGAAAGATTTAGGATCAGCTTGACAAAGATCCTGCACAACAAGATAAGATGCTAATAATAATAAGTCCTCTCTCTAATAATAAATAACAAACAAGAAAGCATTGGATTCAGAAGAAAATATCAGCATCTAGTTTTATACAAATGTGAACTTCATTTTTGTAAAGAATTAGAACAAAACTAACAAACACAATCAACTTTAGCAAAAATATCACGTAAAATGCATGCTAAGTAAATAAACTGAGTATATGTGTTTGGAAGCTAAAATAATGACAAAATCATACAAACAAATACACACCACCAACAACAACAACAAAAACCACTTGATTTGCATGCCAATTAGACAAAATGATAGGTCTGTCTGAAAATTTTCTCCAATAAAACAATCCAAAAGATGTAGCAAAACAAGATTATAGGGGGAAATAAAAAACGGTGAAATCCATGCTTGAGGTTCTTCCAGGCGCAGATCTCACTTATAAACAACATTTAGAACCTCACAACCTTGAATCATCTGAAATAGCAAATTCTAGAATTTAGGCTATTATTTTGAGAAGACAGGAAAGTGAAGATCTCTTGCCTAGATTCAGGTACTACCACACTACTATGCTATACTTATTCAGATAATTCCTATATTGAAAGTAAGACATAATTACTCAACCATTAATCCACGTGATATGTATTGTCCAGAACAGGAAAATCAAGAAACTAAGTAAAAAGATTTGCAGGTTTGCCCACCCCACCCCACCCCACCCCACCCAGTAGACAACAAATAAATAACAATGATTATTAGAACATACCTGTATGCAAATAATGGCAGCTACTCTAACCTTGGAGTTCTGGACACTGCCAGCATCTTTTAATGATCCATCACTGTCACTGTAGTCTGAATCTGATAATGTAAAATCAGCCATAGAAGATTCATGAGCTGAGACACTTTGAGAATCTCGAGCCTCAGCTAGCTTGAAATTTAAACTCTCCTTTTTGCGTAAATGCGGAGGCCTATATGGACCACGATCTCCTTTAGTAGTTTCTCCTAAACTCGACCGAATAGTCATGGAAGCAACTTCCTTCTCCTTTAGACTAACAAGGCTTGTCTTTTGAGCTTTATTCGTGAGACCATAAATAAAGAACATACGCAATGCTGCAACAAAACCAGGCACCTGTAAAATTATCAAGAAAACAACAAATGTAAGAGAGTGTAGAGAAAATGGATGCCCGCCATAATTCAATCCAAATTTAAATCATAAGGGTATTTACTTACATGATTGGAAAGAGAAAACTTTGTGTCTACAAGAACCAAATGCAGGCACTGCAGAAGGGATGCATAAAACCTGCAGATAAGAAGAGACAAAAAAAATTCTGAAGATAAATATTTGTATCAAACAATCAATCAAACTTGTTGATTCAATTATTTCCTTTCCATGTTTCATCTATTACTTTATTTTGTGCCACTGAGATGAGGGAAGGATATGGAAGAATACCTGGACATGAGAATGTCTTCTACAAGCAGGCTCTTAGATGCCAAGACATCCATCACTTTCCTAAAAACCTAATTGACAGCAAACAAAATTAAGTAACTCGTTAACATTTATAAAATTATATGGGCAGTGAAGTGTGCCAACCTCAATTGTTGATTGCCAGATATCAACTGGAAGAGAAGACCCAACTCTGGATAATACTTCACCAAGCATATTGAAAGTGACCATCTGAACTTCCCATAAGCTACAATATTTAGTTGTCCTTTTTCCACTTTCAGCAGCATGCCTTTGGTTGCCACTTGACAGAGTTGAACGACCTAACTCAGCATGAGAGTATGTAACAACAAGAAGGAGAAACTTCACGAACTCTACATTTTCTGCTAGGAAACATTTTCGCTCATATCTATCAATAAGATATCTGGAACAAAGAAAAAATACGACATGAGTGCCAGAATGTATTCTTGGTAGGAGTAAACTTGAGAGCACAATGTCAATATGAAACGTGGAATTAATTACAAACAAGAACGGATATAAAGGAAAGTGTAAGCTACTTCATACTCATGATGGAACATCCTTGGGTAAAAATCAGTCCATTTATAGAGTTAAACAAGCACTAGGCCAAGACAACAGTTGCTCACGTGCTAAAAAAATCAAACATGGACAAAAAAGAATTATAATTGAACTAACCTTATAGTTTCTAAAGATTCTATCAAAGGCTTAATTCTGGCAGCATTTCCTGAGAGAACACCCTCAGTACCAGCTTTGCTAAAAAGACATTCCACAATCTTCCTGAAAGAGTCAAGAATGAGAGCCCAAGAGGGGGCGTTCATTTCTAAGGTGGCCCGTCGGCTGATACTTTGCATCTGAGGTAGATCACATCAATAATCATATAAATGTGATAACAACCAAGTATGTACAACTACAACATTGAAGAATCGAAATGAAGCAAAACATACCAAGTGGCATGTTTTTGTGATGGTGGGGAAGCTGTCTTCTGCACACTTACAAGTAGCTGCAACCAATTCCAAGAGAAACAACAAATCGGATGTGACCTAAACGCGCGCAATAACTCAAAATTAGAACCTAAAATAGAATAATTTTCAGCAAAATCACACCGAAATGGTAAATGATCTGTTCATCTTTAGTATACTTCAATCACTTCAATTTTAAATTCGGTTCGGGAATCTAGGCATGCAAATCAGTGGTGGAAACACAAGTACCTCGTGAGGAGGGAGGTCAGAGGCGGCGGAGATTAGGGAGGGAAGAGCGGAGAAGATGAGATTGTTGAGGAGATCGGAAATTGAGGTGCGAGGAGGAAGTGTTAGGGTTTCGTCGCGTAGGGTCAAAAATGCGGTCCTCCATGCTCTAACTGAAGAAGACGAAGATGACGGTGCTGTAGCCATACGGTTGAGGTCTTGTTCATGAAGCAATGAAGCAGCTTCAACCAAAGCAATGATTCATGGCAGACTGCTAGTTCTCTTCTTCGCTAGCGCCACCGCCGCCGTCGCCGGACACTAGTAGAATTTAGAAGAGTTTGGGGAGTTGATCGGAAGCCACCTGTTGTTGGCGCACATCAAGCACATGCTGTCTGTGCAGGCGGAGAGAAGCTCAAAACTCAAAACTACAAGTGTATGCAGTACTCACCGACCTGAACTAAGCCCAAGCCAGAATCAATGAGCCTAAGATCAAACCCAAGCCCAATGCTAGGTCCTAGGCAAGGCCCAACCCGATCCGATCCCAAACCCAACCAACTTAAAACCCCATCAGAAATCGGATTCCAAGCTCAAAGTATAACTGACTATAGGCCTAACTCAAAACATGTCATGACACTGCATAAAACGTGGACATGTCTCGAACTCAACTTGAGACCTGACACTGGATTCATCTCTAATCTCATTTGAGTTATGTGAATCGAATTTGATCCGAGGCTCAAGTGACTATGCATAAATAATCATAAATATTTGAACCAACCAGGGGTTGACATGTGGATCCCGACTATCATGCTATTACTTTAGTCGAACTTAGAACATGAGTCTGAAGGTTGAATAAACCGAAGACACCCGTACTCAAAATCCAAAAGTAATCACTAAGTCCCTATTGTCCCTATAATTGGACGCACAAAATGGGCATTTGAAGAGCACACACTGCGAACATGCTCTACAGACCTTCTCTACAGAAGCCTCCATCAATCCTATTTTGTGCATTTCTTGCAAGATTAGCATTCGTCAAGCTTATAGAAGTAAATCTAAGAGTGCATTTGAAAGTACTTCTAAGATTGTCTTCGTGTGACTCTTAGAAGTATTTTTTGATCATGTTTCCGCGTGATTTTCGGGAGACAAGAGTTCTCCCGAATAAGGTACCACGTGGCTTTCAAAAGTACTGAAAGCCAAGAACAAATGGGTTTAAGGGATTAACTCTTACTTATTTATATGAGGTTTCCTGCTCTCTAAGGATCCAAAAAGTAGTGGGCTTTGTTTAGCTGCTTCGGGTATCCGTAAAGGGGATCTTTATGGGTAGGTATTTGATTTTTTTGTGGAATATTAGTTAGGATCGGGTAAAAGTTTTGTTTGTTAACTAGGTATATCTTAGACTTACGTTTACGAATAAATCCAAATGGTAGAGCACCTCGTACATTTATCGACGAGCGTTGGTTCAAATTGAGTGTGAGAACTTCATCCACATTCATTTTTACCACCCGCCGTTGGCTTAAATTTGACTTACATTCAAAATTTTGAATCCTACAAGTCCAGACAATCAATTCTATGGTAATATTGGAATGGGCAATCTAGAGAAAGCGGCATCTAACAAACACATTAGTTGCGGGGTATGGCCACAGCCCAAAAGGGCCCACAATCAGACTCAGCTTTGTCCACAATTGCCACTGTGACTGTGTTGTTGCCTCTTTTTCAGGTAATTCCAAATCCCATTCTCTTTCTTTTTGGCATTGGCGTGTCCATCACGAAGCTTCTAGTACCAGCCATATCCCTCTCAACCATTCCTAAACACGTCCGGAGTCGACTCGGTGGGCCTCATAAAAGCCCAACGTCTACGTCTCAGTAAATGGCGTGGGCCTGCCAGTTCTCTCTCTCATTGTTTAGGATACATTTATGCTTGTCTTGTCTATAAGCTTTTACAGTTCCTGTGCCCTTATCAGCCTTATCCCACTCTCAACTTCTCAAAGATAATGACAATAGCCACTAGGCACTACCTAATGGATGTAGTTACGGCTACGGTGCACATACAACTTTATCTTCTCAACGTACCCGTGTTAGATAATAAAACACTCGAACACTCTTTAAATACACATAAAACACTTAATTTTACTTGTTGTTTATGATTTCATCAGAATTGCGTATCGTGATATTCGTGTTCTACTGTATCCAACATCTCGTACCCAAGTTACAGTAACAAGCTGATAGTAGCTCTCGTTTATTTGTTTTCTTTAATATTCCTATCCTCAGTTATCACTTCAGTCTAATCGATTTGGCATCCGAGTGGGGTTGAGTTCAATGATCACAATTCCAATCCAATATACTGTGGAAACGCCTATCTGGTACTTTCTATGAAGTGATATGTTATATATATGTTGAAAGTGGGACAAAGAATTCTTGAAAGCAACAAATAAAGAAAAATTTACAGGTTGAGTGCTTCATGGAAACATTAAAAGAGAATGATAAGAAAAACAGAAAAGGTATTGGTAGCAGCTGGTACTGTTCAGGAATGTGAACTCCAATACAAATGTCCATCATTTGTATACCAACGTGGGTAATGTTCATAGCTCCAAAGCAAATCACATGTAAAATAATAATAATAATAATAATAATAATAATAATAATCCTTACGCATGAAAAATATGTGCAGTATATTAGTACCGAAAATAATAAAATATCACATACAACTAATTATAAAATTGCAGATCAAGATTTGTTGGATCAAGCAATTTAAGAAATTTGGATTTTTTTAAGGTTTCGGGTTAGTTACCCTTGTTGTGTAGCTCAACTGATAAAAAAATTATAATATTGCAGATAAGATGTGTGGTCCGCTTTTAGATGTTGAAGTTCTAGCCTTTCAAATGTGACCTAGTGAAGCGGAGAGCATTTCAAGTGACCCAATGAGGAAAGGTTTTCATGGAGACCTAGTGAGGCACATACCTTAGTGAAGAGTGACTCAGTAAGACAGAGAGCCTTTGAGGTGACTCGATGAGCTGGGGAGTTAGTGACTTGACGAGGCGAGGAGCACCTTGAAATCCTCTTGTCGAAACTAAGTGTTAATGAAAGGTGATGAGCACTTCTTGTGGTGATTGTTTACGAATAAGGGACGAAGAGCTTTACTTGTGGTGATCGTTTTCAATAAGGGCGAAGAGATCTCAATGTGACCTCTTGTGCCTTAGCAGGAGCCTTGTTTATCTATATGACAGACGCTTGCGGGAAGGACGCAACGGAAGAACGACATGCAAGGAGCTCGTGTGCCCTACGTTTGTCAAGGATGTCGATGTCGCGGTCCTGGAGTAGTAGTGAGCTTCATTCTCGTGTTCATGGTCGCATGCTTTGTTATCATGATTACGAGGTGATGATGCGTTATTGGGGAACAAGGCTTCGAAGTGGGAACGGGAGCGAGTTTAATTCTTACCATCTCAATTACAAATTTCATTCTTAATTATAAAATTTGTTTTCATCATTACGAAGCGATGTCCTGATATGACTATAAAGAAAATTGAGAAGGGCTTATGCAGCTGTAAAAACATTTGAGAGACTCTGATGTTTAATTCTTATAAATAAATAAATAAGTTTAAAACAATTTAGTGTTTTCACTTAACACTTCAATATGTTAATTGACTAATAGTAATACAGATTATAGAGCCCGCAGTATTCCACCACAGTTTCTTAGAAAAATAAAGTGTCACCAAATAATTTCCAAAAATAAAAAAGAGAATACAAATCTAAAACCTCCAACGCACGTATTCATTTTTGCAATAAATAATCTGAGTCTCTCCTCCCCACAAGCAATTCCTCCTTCTCTCTCTCACGCGCACACATACCAAATCACCACCAACAAAACAGAAATGCGAGCACCGCCCGCCGGAGCATCACTACACCACCTCATCCATCTCGCCGGACCACCGAATTCTCCGCCGACATTGACGGACTGCGAGCCGTCCCCGCACTCCTGCCGATGGAGGCCCTACACAAACACCAATGACTTCGAAGCCAACGCCGCCATGGTCCTCGTCGTCCTCTTCTGCGCTCTCATCTGTGCTCTCGCTCTCAACGCCGCCATACGCTGCTTCCTCCGCGGCGGCGCCGGAGGCGGTGGCGGCGGCCTCCCCCAGACTCAACAGCAACATCAACGGAGCGGTAGTAATTACAAGTCCGAAGCGGACGCAGCGGCGGCGCCGATGGTGGTGGCGCCGACGGTAGCGTTCGTGCCAGGGATGAAGCTCGCCGGAGCGGCGGCGGAGTGCGCCATTTGCTTGTCGGAGTTCGCGGAAGGAGAGGAGATTCAGGTTCTTGGGAGGTGTAATCATGGGTTCCATGTGCAGTGCATAGAGAAGTGGTTCTGTGCCCACACTTCTTGTCCCACTTGCCGATGCTGTTGTCTTGACGATCCCGAATTTGGCGGCGGCGAAGTCGGAGACGCCGCTGTGACGCCGCCGGAGGTTGCCGGAACTGATCAGCAGCAACAACAGCATCCGTAATCACTTGTAAAGTAAATTAATTTCGGATTATGTATAATTAATTACTCTTATATATAATGAATTGGGTTGAATTGGGCATTCATTAATTGAAGTTAAAGAGTGTGTAATGTAATGTAGTGTAGGTCTGCAACTTAAATTGAGAAAGCTGGAGGTTGATGATAAAGATAAGAAGCTAGACGTCATTTCAAAGCTAAGTAAATAAAAGTTGGTGTACGTGTTGGTTCAATTCACAAACTATTCTCCTTGAATCTTGACCTTCACCATTCATGTCCCAACCACTGCCACAATAGTCTTATGTTAATGATTGTCATATTCTCTTTTTTACGAGAATATAAAAATTATTATTAGACGGGCCTCTCTCGATGCTCAATAAAGGAA
>JAYMTF010000652.1:0-32168 GCA_036897485.1 Pelargonium nanum | reverse complement strand
ATATATATATATATTAATAAGAATGGGAGCTTTATTGATAAAACATATAAGAGTCATAAGATCGAAAATGGTCACTGCTCTTTTATTTTTTTACACGTTTATACTTTTTTCTAAATATACATTCAAATAGAAAAAAAAAAAAAAGTGACAACAATAACAACAACGAATTGATTATTTTTTTTTTTTTTGTAAAAACGGGAGTTTCATTGATAAAACTTATAAGAATCATAAGGTCTAAAATGGTCACTACTCTTTTATCTTTTTCACGTTTATACTTTTTTTTTAAATATACATTGAAATGGGAAAAGGAGAAAATGACAACAATGACAAAAACGAATTGATAATTGAAATTGAAATATACATGTTTAATTTAGTCCGTTAAAATAATGGCTGCGTTTTATAAATCAATAAAATAATGATTGGTTTTAATACTTGGTGGCAATTGGGTTGAAAATGTTCAATTCAAGCCCAATCAGAAATAAATATGGGTAAAGTTTTATCGACAACCCTCGATTGCCCAACAAATAATCGATATAAATCTGACTTGATGTTGGGTCTATTTTTCTATCGACAATTTATATATATGTATATACCGTCATCAACAAATAATCATGGGCTTATGCAGATCAATTTTTTATGTGTGGGCCTAGTGAGCCCATTTTCTTATTTAAAAGTAAATAAGTATAGCATAACTAATCAACAGTAAATAATGGGCCCTAATAGAGCCAGCTCTTTGATTTAGGCCCAAGAGCCCAAATTCTCATCTTTTGGGCCCAATTCATTTCTCAAGGAAAAAAATGCCAAAAAAGTGACATAAATTATACATATGTATTAATTCAAACAACAATGATATGATCAGAAGTACAATCCTATCACTAATATGATATAAACCTAATTAATTTTAAAAATATTTGTAAAATGACATTCCAAAAACAAATCATGTGTGATGGACCCATCAATGGCTAAAATTCAAAACAGCCATAAGAGTATAAAACATGGAGCACATTCATTGCAATGGCCACTATAGCAAAATGCACCATTAGGTTGGTTTGGTAAGCCCCAATTGTGGAAGAAAAAGGCAACAAATTTTGAAGAATTGTTGTCAATAGTTCATCAAAATCATTAGAAATGATAGCTCAAAAATCACTCAAATTTTTTTTTTATCTTGTTATTTTAAATACCTCAAAAATATTTTATTTTTTTAATATTTGAAGATAGATACTATAATTTGTGGAACACATTTTTTGTCCTCTCACTTGTCAACTTTATAGTTAGGTGACACTAAGAATGGAGGAGACCCCATGAAATTAATGAAATGAAAGTTTTTTTTTTTGATAATATGAAATGATAGTTGAACAAATACATTATTGGACCCATTATTTTGCTTTTGTGGAGGTAATGAAAAGCTTATAGTGATAGAAACCAAGGCCATACTCTCCCATAGCCACCACTAGCAAAATCATATGATGCTCTCAACATCACCACTAGTGGCCAAGCCATTTTTTCACAATATTGTTGTTATTTTATTAAGCTAATATGTTGTTTTTTCTTATGTTAATTAGTCATTTCAATGCATGAAGTTCGTTGTAGTACTTGGCGAACCATCCTTCGATTATTGCCACTTCAGTCCGTCGTTGATCCACCAACCACTGAGGATCGGATGATGTGTTTGCGACAAGTATATCTAGACAATGAGATCCTGTAAAATATTTGCATTAATAAAAACATTACTCGTAGAGGATTATCGATGAAATAAATTATTTTGGTATGGTTTATCGTGATAGTTAATTATTAAGAGAAAACACATTTACCATTTTTGGTATGGATGGCGACAATGTTGTCTGAGATATTTTCCAAAACCCTACACATAAAAACGGAAAAATTATTATCATTTTTTTTATAAAAGAAAACTAATTTTGTGATTTTATTTTTAATTACCCTCCGCTGCTGTAAGGATCTCTCAGGCCATTTGAGAAAATAATGTTGCTTCCGAATTTGCTTAGCACCAACTTTATATCCTGCAATTATTTATTAACCACAAAATTAATTAGTCAAATATCATCAAACATAAACAATACAACAAAGTTGACAATTTAAACAAAACTTCGCATACACATTCGCGAATTTAGATCGAGTTAAATAGACTCAATTAAGTTTCAGATTGAATTGAATTTACGACAGAAGATGTGCAAATTAGATTAGATAGTTCACATTTTTTTTCTTTTGCGAAAACCCTCAAACTAACCCGATTCGCGGCCTCAAACTACAAATCCTTCGAGCTAGATTCATGTTAAGTTTTTTAACATGAATTCAAAAATGCTTATAAAAAAACATGAATTTGAAGAACTTGAACCGGAATCTGAATTGTCAGCTGTTTACGTGTAATGTTTTGTTTTCGAAAAAAAATCAATAAAATTGTTACATTACATGGACTCCATAATAAGAAGTGACCCAATGCGGCCTTGGTGGGACACCATAGATGGCGGTGCAATCTTTTATAAAAGTCTTCAGATCAAACGGTGCAGATGGAAACATTGTGTCATTTTTGCGTCCAATAGGCATCACCATCTCACTGCACGTCTGTACAAATCAAACAATTAATATCAAATAGACCAAACCTATACATCAAATTGACTTATTTATTTGTAAATATATACATATAAAACTGATATTTTGGATTCGTATTTAGGGACATCAAAAATTTGATTCGACTTACAATAGATCCGATTAAATTAATATTCAAATTGGATTGAATCGAATAAACTTTAAAAATAATATTTAAATAAATTGCTCAATCTACACTAAAATTTGTAAATTTTATGTAGATCTAAAAAAATATGATTTAGTAGGACCGACTAAGTTTGGATTAGATTGCAAATTTATAATTCAGATCATATGTATTTCAGAAAATGAATTTAAGAAGATGTTATGTTAAGTAACTATTAGGTAAAGTGAGTCAACAACGTTAATTATTAGCGACATGTTATTCGCTAACAATGATAATCTCAAAATGACATAAAACAAAAATACATGTTAATTAAGTGGAGAAATTGGACCAATTCATCAAAATAAGTGGACATATTAGTAACGTTGTAGACTCAATCTGTCTATTTGTACTAATATAACAAATTCATTTATGCACTGAAAAGGACATGTAGACTCGATCATGACTTGGTTACGTACCAAATAGTTATCTTTAAATATAATTAAACTCAAACAAACCCTACTCGAAACCCAATTAAATGAGTCTTTTTGTGCACCACTTTCCTATGTTAAAAAAAAAAAAAAATACTAGAGCTCTACGGACCAACTTGGTGCCAACCAACTGATCATCACGTGGTCCGTAGCTGATCAACTACGAACCGGCCGTAGCTAAATTCTGTAGCTGATCAGCTACTAGGACTGATCCGTAACTGACCAGCTACGTTCATTAGCTACGAGCCTAACATATACGGACTGATACTCGTAGTTGTTCCGTAGCTAATTGAATCAGCTATAGATTTTGTCAATCAGCTACGGAAGATCACTGTTTTTTGGTAGTAATTAATAATTGTGTAGTTTAATTACATAATTACCTGCCAACTCCAACCGACGGAGGTTTCCGATGGAGAGTTGGTTGTGTTGTAGCAGGTCCTATTTCCTCTAAAGGAAACAATACCGGCAAAAATCCGGGTCAGAATGTCGGATCCTGCCGGAGCTCCGTCTATGCCACCGCAAACCATAGTTACCGGATATTTTGGCGGCGTGTTGTATTGAGCTGCTGTACAGTACATTGTCTCCAAATAATCCTTCAGTTCACTTGGTTTCTTCAATGGACTGAAATTAGAATATTTATATTTAAAATTCATTGGAGTTAGATTGGACTAATTTGAATAAATTATAGTTTTTATTTCTTTTTTGAAATCGAATAAATTATAAATTGGTATAAAATGTAAATAGATACTGATTCAAAACAAAATTGATAGTTGAGAGACCATAATAAAACAATCAAAATAGTACGTTTGTTAAACACCGTTAATCTTGTCTTAATTTTTTTGTGTTTCAAAATATAAATAACCAAAACGGTAGTTGATCTTATATTTTAAAAGATCAACTAAATTTTTTACAAAATTTGGAACAAATAGCATTTTTTATTTTAAAATGTATGAAGTAGCTAATTTACTGGTAATTAAATTAATTACCTGCAGGTATTGAATTTCTTGCTAAGAAATGAGAGGCCATTGGGTTGGGCAGCAATTCTATCAATTTCAGACCATGATTTCTGTATTGTCTCTGTACAACTTTTGCTCACTTCCTGCCATTTATATATATATATATTAAAGTTCACGAAAAAAAATAAAAAAATAAATTAATAGTTGAATATAATTATATAACACTACATTATGTTAAATTACCTTAAAATCCTTTGTGACAATGGAATAGTATCCATTCATCGGGGTAATATTGTCAAAGTAGAGGATCGGAGCAGACGAAGCCAGAGCTCCAAGAGCAACGTGAGGATATTTAAGCCGAAACCAAGAAGCAAGCACTGATTAATTAAGAACAAATAAAAACTTAATATACTAACTAACTATCGTAATTAATTAAGTAGCTAAATTAGTAGTAATTAAGGATTTAATTACTTCCACCGTAGGAACCTCCGATGACGATCACCGGAGAATTATGGGCCTGCAGTTTGTTCTTCAAGTGAATGAGAATTGCGGCGTAATCAGCAAGAGCTTGAGCGGAATTAAAATATCCAATAGTGCTTGCATTGCTCATTGCCTCTTCTCTGGATCCGAACGGAATTGATTTCCCATAGTACCGGTGCTGATTCAAATAAGAATAGTCCACAAAATTAAATTGTCGGTTCACTTGTCAACCATAAAAAACAATATTATAAGTCTTTTAATTAAGAATTTTGTCATTCAATCTGTCTTAAAACGAGTGTTATTTTTTCTTAGAAAAGAAAAATTAATTTAGTTCAAGAGGACGAAAAACACGGGAAATTAAAAAGTTGTTCCTTTCTGAACGTCTCTCGAAGGAAAAAGCAAGTTTATTCATTTTACTGTAGTCAAAATCTGAACTTCTCATGTGTACTCGTGAGCATATATATGTTACAATAAATTTAAGAGAACTAACTAACTTATTATTATTTTTTGGTAACATCTCGAGTTGACAACCTATAATTCACTCTGCATTTACACGGGTTCAGTTCCATATAAAATGAACCGGCAAGTTCCGGTTGGAACAACCGTATATTTTGCATGCAAACCCGTCTCGTGACCTGAACTTCTTTTCAAGTTGGGCTTGGGTTTGACCCTTTCAACCGGGATCCTAGTCGCCCCTTTGAGACCAACCCATATCTCATATGGTTTGAGTTAGAGCTCATCAACCCGAACTCCATTTATATGTATAATTATAGTTTAATTAAATATATAATTAATTACCTCAATATAAACAGTAAGGGCCTTGAGTCGAGGTGCATTTTCATTGAGAAAACCAATATCGGTCACGTCCCAATCTATAGGAGCTTCTTCTCCTAAATACGCTAAAATCGGAGCACTAACGTTGCCACCTCCCCAGTACTTGGAATTGATGACGTAACGCTGTCGGAAAGTGACGTAGCTCTCTGGCCTGTAGTTGAAATGATCCAGAGTTTGTCTGAAATATAAAGTTTTGCGGCCACTCGTGTCGACGACGTCGTTTGATGCCGCCGACATAGGCTGGTTCTGCTCCGTACTGGCTTCGCGGACACCGAGTCTGGGGATCCTGAACGGTGTCGTTTTGGCGCCTGTTAAAAGAGTTGTTAAAGAGAAGAAGATAATTAACGGAAGCCATGGAAATGGGAGTGTGAGAGAGTTCATGATAAGAGAATAGTAGTTTTTGGTACAATAGAGAGTTGTGTTGGAAGCACATATTTATAAACATTAAAGTCATAGAGCTTTCTACTTTTGGAAAGGTGTTGATTTTGGTACACATTATATTCAAATATCTCACTTTTATTTTTAATTTATGTTTTCATGAGATTGATGATCACTACTTGATCTATAGTCAACAAAACACGAAAAAATTAATTTGGATAAATGACCTACACGGTACAAACAATCACACTGTTAGGTGAAACTCGGAAATTAAGGCTCTACCAATGTTTGTTTGAGAGAATACAACGATTATAGAAATATAAAATATGTGACAAATGATTTTTCAAAGTGGAAAATAATG
The DNA here is from genome assembly GCA_036897485.1 of Pelargonium nanum. Taxonomy (NCBI): domain Eukaryota; kingdom Viridiplantae; phylum Streptophyta; class Magnoliopsida; order Geraniales; family Geraniaceae; genus Pelargonium; species Pelargonium nanum. The sequence continues at coordinate 25,964 of JAYMTF010000652.1, read as the reverse complement.
AGTTGAGAAGTCCATACATCGAAATATTAATTATACTTACAATCTAAAGATTAAACAGGGACGTGTCATTGTGTGTGATTGATTGAAGGTGATGTCATGTGGGTCATAGCGTTACCACTCTCATGTTGTGTATGAGGTAGGATGAATTGGCGGTGAGATATTTTGATAAGGTGACGATGATGTTATCGTGCAAAGTTGGCACTGAGTCACTTGTTCAATTGAGTCCTTGAGTTGGAGCCTCAAGATGGAACAAGAGAGTGTGGTCTGGACTCGGGTTACCAATCTTGAGACGACCACTCGAACATAAGATTTCAATTGCGAAAGCGAAACAAAATATGTTAGGGCAATAGGGCATGAAGTTTTTGGTGGGTTACCATATATTAAACTTGCACTTTTGAACCCAATTTCATCTATCCACCTTTTTATGCATGTTTGGCACAAAACCGAATACATAGTTGAATTCACGGTTTGAAATAAAATAAAATGACAGAATTGACTTCCACTTTACGAATCAATAAATACACATTTTTTGTCTGTGTTTATCACCACAAAATCAATGAATAGCATTGACACAGCAATGAGTGGTACACACCCACTACAAAACAGCATGCGCAGACAGTGAAGCCCATTGCTAAATGGAGCAAAAAATTTCTTGAGAAACAAACAGATCCTAAAAGGGTGATTGCGGAGTGTAGAAGGAAAATCATAAGGTCCAAAATGGTCACTACTCTTTATTTCACGCAATTACACTCTTTTTTATAATATATATTCAAATGAGAAAAGAAAAAAGAGACAACAATGACAACACTCGTGGCAATTCGGGTTGAAAATATGACCGAGTTTTATAAATCAATAACGACTGGTTTCAATACTCGGTGGCAATTCGGGTTGAAAATGTTTGGAAATAAATATGTATCAAGATTTACGTGCAAAATATCCGAGATGTGGAATTATTACTATCTATATGTTCTTATCACAAGATAGATCGCTGGAAAAAACTCCGCCAAAGAATCATTCGAAATCGCATAAGCAAACACTATTGTTTTGGGGGTAAAATATGTAAAAGCTATAATACAATACAACAATCAATAACATAAGCACCAAAAAGAAGAGAAAATGGTAAATACAAAAGCACATTAATATATGCACAAAAAGGACTCCACAGCATGCATGCCAACACACACACTGAGGCGCAAACATTACTAAACTCAACTAGCAGCTGTAGTACATAAAGTACAACGCATACGAGGCGTGCCCGAGAGAGTATCTTCCTCTTCTTCATCCTCCTCGCCATTATCATACTCGTATTCCGACGTTGGTTTGCCGGTTCCATTCTTGGCGCTAACCGTTTGTATGGAATCCATGAGACAATGCATGTGATACGCATGGCAACAAAAGAACACAATGGCCGAAACGTTTTGTATAGACAACGGATCGAAACACATGCAACATCTTCCACCGACCCTAGTTTTTGACTTGACCTCCACGGTTCTCACACTCGGGGCTCTCTCAGTTGTCTGAGAGGTCCCGTTGTCGTCTCTTTTCACTCGTGATTCGTCTTCATCGTTGCTCAAGCGAATCGCGCGGCGTGCTTCTTTGTAGTATTTAACCAACAGGTTAACGCAATCAGCCTGTCAATGCAATAATTAGACCAAAATGTCAAGCATTTTAGATGTTGTACTGAAACAAAGGTATGTTAGGTGCAGAAATACCTTGAGAATATCATTGCACCCGTGTCTAAGAGACGTTTCAGTTCTGTAATCAGTGATAATTTTGACTAGACGATCTCGAAGTCTGAAAAATGAGAAATATTACATGAAAATCATAAAGAACATGTTATGAAGCACATACTCAATTAATGTTAACTTACTTTAAATTAATACTCATTCCGTCCCAAAAGTAGAGTCCACTTTTTGCATTTTGTAGAGTTATGGATTAGTTAGAGTTGGACCTTTTCTAATACACCTTCAAGTAGAGGTGACATTTTCGGGTTTCGGATCGGGTTGATAAAGTCTAACCTGAATCAGACTTCGGGTTCGTTCAAGTTTTGGGCCTCGGGCCGGGTTCCACTTTTTAGGCACAAAATGTGCAAAACCATGAGTTTGCCCTAGTCCCCTACCCAACCCAAAAGCTCACAAGATAAATCCGACCCGGAAGTTGGTTGGATTGGATTTTGAGTGCTCGTGGATTCAGGTCCAAATTAGCATATGGATCAGAATTTTTTATCAGGAATGAGAATGAGATTTCAATGCATCGTGTTCGTATTCACACTTTTTAGTCATGAGAATGGGCTTTCATTAGAGAATTTCATTCCCATTCCAATTTATTTTAACACAAATGCTACCTAAAGTGGAAGGGAGAACTCTTAAAAGCAGTATTTACTATTTAGAGCATACTAACCGAGGTATCTCCAAGCCATTTGGCACCATATTAACAATATAGAGTGGATCCAAATTTCCAACAGTATGCTCCAATAACACGCCCACCTGTAAATCAGCAAAAGAATGTTATAGACTTGCTCGCAAAAGACACAACAACAAAAGTCCAACTACTTCATTCTCCAGGTTAAACTTTTTTAACGTACCATTTCAGGTTTGTCAAGACACTGCTTTATTAATTCATCCCACAGGTCATCATCATGCTGCATGTTCACAAATTCAACAGCCTGCACAAAACAAACAAGACTTAAGTCTCTTAGCTAAAGACCTTCAAAACAGAGCCTCTACCAACCATCGACAACCCACAAGTACCTCTTCAATGTCTTCTAAGTTATTGATGATAACAGTGAGGGCTTGCTTTGCATTTCCCATTCTACCAAGTATGAAGACTTGCTCCCTTATAAGATCTCTTCTGATGCAAATTTCATATGCCTAACATTTAATTTCAAGAAGTTAACTCAGAAAAAATGAAAGTAAGGTAATTACAAAGTCATTGATTGATTGAATCAGACCTTCTCAAGTGTATAATGTTGACTACTGCGAAGGAAAGGAAGTAGCATTTTTGGATCATATTCAGCATAGAGCTCCACCTGAACCAATAAGTAGGGAAGATTATATGGTAAGACAATGCATACAAACCAAACACAAAGACATAAATCCATACACAATGTGATTCAATGGAAATACAGTATAAGGTAGCGTTTAGATTAAATATATTAGAATGGAAATGGGAATGAGAATAGGATTCCCATTCTGAAGCAATTCTCATGACCAAAAAGTCATAATTCAAACATGAAGAATGAGATTCTCATTTCCATTCTCATTCCCGAACAAAAATTCTAATCCAAATGCTGCCTAGGTACTACAATAAGCATCGATAACTTCTCATATTAGTGTATCCAGTGACTCAATCATAGATTTTTATCATATAGACAGGATCAAGACAAAGAAATAGCCTTTTGATTTTTAGGTGTCACCACACCTCAACTGGCATGAAAATACAAGTACCCTCATGAGGAGAATTATGAAAATCTAGTATAGCCATTTCCATACCTGCATATCATGAAAATCTCTCCCAGCATGCGGATTTACTACATATAATGAATGCAGGTACAAATACAAAAAATATCTGGCATCGCACTTTTTGCTGGCATTCTGAAGTTGTGAAACAACTTCATCTGGAGTAATCAAGTCCGTGTGTTGGATCAATAAAGGAACTGCACGCTTGCAATCTAGCATCATAAGTTGGGTAACCTGTACATGCATAGGTAACAATAAAAGAGTGAGGTAATTATATTATAAAATAAGCATTAGATGAAGCCATATAAAAACTAATATGCCAATAACTATAAATTAAACCTTCATACCTACTTTCAATTTAAAGTTATTGGCATGTTAGTTTTCAACCCCAACTATCTAGGATAAGGCAATCCAGATTTGAGATGAGTGAATTTTCCATTGTGAAGTTATCAAATGATAAAGCTATCAGCGATACCCTGAATTATGGTTTCTATAATAATAAGGGGTCAGGCATGTTTAATTGAGAAAACTTATGAACTATTATTAAGCTGATATATCAAATAATGAACTTTTCTTTCAGATTCTGACTTGCGGTAAACACGGAAATATATAAGAATTTTTTGTAACATCCAAACTTGTATCATCCTACCTTTTCATGAATTGCATCATGTAAGCTATGTTTTTCAATGAAATCGAATATGTCTGGCTTCATAAGCTGAAATTCAAACAACAATGATACACATAAATCATCATACACAAAATGCATGATCAAACACCTTGCTTTTCTGAAGCATTTAAAATTCTAGACAGATATTAAATGTGGTGTGTGTTTGTGAGAGAGAGAGTACACAAATAGAACACTTACGTCAGCATACAATGAGAAAGCTTTCTCGAATTGCCCATCAATTACATACAACTCTGCTAATGCCTGACCAGGAAAGAATGGGATTATGGGAGTGGTATGATGCCATTGGTTGGTTGAAAATTATATGGTATACTTGAGTATTTATACTTACCTCTTTAAGTGCATCAGTCATGGAAGTGTTAAGCTGAGGTTCTAAGGCTGAGATCACAGGCGAAGCAGAATATATCACAGATGGCCAAGATTTTACAGTTGCCAAGAGATCCTTGTGAAAAGATGGATTATTTGCCAGAGTTCCAAGAGCAAACTGAATTTACCACTAGAAACCATCAATTACCCAGATGACACAACCAAATGAAATAAAGAGATATCAAATGACTATTTGGGGATAATTTGTCTTTACAGACCTCATAAGTAGTATCACGCAGTCTTGGGTTTTCTGTTGGTATGTATGGAACCAATATATGAAGCTGACGGAGTTGAGCAAAGTGGAATACCCATCTGCAACAACCAATCCACTGTCAATTATCAACAAGAAACATACAAAATTTTTTTTTGTCAATAATGATACTTAATACCTCTCCCATGCCGAAGAAGATCCCCGTAACAATTTGGGACACAGAGATGCAGCTTCAGCATATTTCCTTTCAACGATCAAATGATCAAGGTACCTAGATCCCACCTACATAATGACATTAATTAATAAACTATGTTATTAGATATAATAAGTCCATACCCATATGGGAAATACTATTTCATTTGAAATTTTGTTTACAACATGGGATCAAAAAGTTTGGATTTGGATTTTGGCTCAAATCCATTAAAACTTAAAACATGTTTAAACATGGAATTTCAAATTATAACTCTAGTCTTGTCATTTGAAATTATATGGTTTTCCAAATATTATATTTATATTTGAAATCCCAAATTTCAAATCAAATACAAGTTCCCAAATGCAGCCTAAAATTATTTAGAGCAACCCACTGTGTTAATCACATGCAACAAACACATAACTTATATAAAAAGCTGATGAACTATAATCCAAAAGATTGAAAACAATTAGGCTTGAAAAGATACCGGAGTATCAACGAGAACATAGAAGTCAGCATTGTACACACTACATGTTTTCACCAGTTACTCACATCAATGATCATTGCAATGTAAATTATTTAGGGTCGATTTGGATTTGATTTTAAATGTTGTATTCAAATGCAAATTTAATGTAGGGGAAATCATTAATTTCAAATGACAAGGTAAGAGCTATCATTTGAAATCCCATGTCGTAGACATCTTTTCAATCTTACTGGATTTGGGTTAAATACAAATCAAAATTCTTTGCCATCCAAACATTAGATTTGCCTCAAACCCCGGATTTAAAAATGAATTCCCAAAATCCAAATGGGGAATTAAACAAGTCATTATTTGCAAAGTTTAGAGCTCTTGATGATTTTTTTAGTATAATTTTCAAAGTAGGATTTTTCATCACATGGTAATACTTAGAAAGTAGCGGTGATATCGGTTAGGTTAGCAACTAGTATAGATTTATTCACAATTTCCACTAATGCAAACATATAGAAAGGATGCACCAAAACATTGAGAAGCAGAAAACTTTGAGAGAGGGCCTGAGGGAGGAGTGAGTGATTCAACTAAAGCAACAAAAAGATACTAATGTGGCAAGGATCACATAGGACATAGCCACAACCACAATATTGTTAAGATAAATTTCATTATGTTGTGCATAATTGAATATGACATGGTATTATTAAATTATATTCATGGAGAAGTATGACTGTGTGAGCTTCTAACTCTATATGTCATGATATCTACACACTGACCTGCATTAGACACATATAAGCAAGCATACATTTTAAAATATGACATTGAAAATAGTTTACATTAAACCAAATTATCTAAAATACCTCATCAAGGAGTTCACTACGTCCCTGTCCTGCCTCAACAGCTGCTAAAGCCTTTTCATGCCACCCGTGTTGAAGAAGCCAAGCTATGTGATCTTCAGCATCCCTAAACAATTTAATGCATTAAGATATCAAACCAAATGAACTAAGTAAATTTCAATTATAAGAAGTATCCAAAAAACATTATGGCAATCCATATTATGCACACACCTGGTTCTCCACTTCACCTTTCTAAATAGATTTTCAGATTTTGCACTCATGAACTTTCTATTAACAATCAATTACATGAGACCTGACACACCCAACAGACTCGTAATAATATGACATTTCACAATCATGGTACAATTAACATTCTGGCTGACAACAATAATTATCTCAATGACACCCCACCCTATCAGTGACTCACTTTGGGTTTTTTAGAGAACCAGAAAGACAATAAAAAGGGGGAAAGCGTAGGATGCATGTGAACCGAGCAGATCATAGCAATCACCTTCATTTACCAGATCTGAGGTACTAGACCATAAAATAATCCTCAAAGGCCAAATCTCAAGTATCGTACATACAGCACAAATACACACGCATACAATAAACTATCAATACATGATCACTTTAAACAAAGTACAAACATGATGATCAATCAAAATTAACCTGGGCTTCGCTATGACTACATCCTTTGGGGATACAATATAGTACATCGGTTCATCACCAGCAGCCCACTGACCACCAGCATAGCTGCTACCTACACTCATATGAAAGAACTATTACAATTGATCAAAATAATGCACTGTGTATACACCTAAAACTGTGTCAATATGTTAACCTGAGAAAGGAGCATGAGCTAGGTAATAATCCTTTGCCTTGTAATGTTCAAAGCCATGTACAGGCAGGGCATCTGTTGAAAGTTCATCATTATTCCATGATACAATGCGTACTTCCGGTCTCTGTGCATTACCCTGCTTAAAATAGATTTAATACCCACTGAAAACACTGCACATATGGTGTTACCTTATAAAATTAATTCATAAGCAATCTGTAAAAGTCTACAGAGCAAAGGAACGCCTAGAAGCACATTATTTTGACTTTTGAGTTCTAAAGTAAAGAACTGACAAATAGCTGATTAGGACAACAGACAATCAAGGAATATCCAATAGGTGCAGGAGAAACAAACATGGTTAAAAATGTATTTAAAAAACACTCAAATAGAAGTAGTTTAAAGTGAAAATAAAAAATAAAATAATCCTTCTATGGAAAAACTTACAGAGAAAGGCAACATACAATTTAATGAAAAGTACAGAAAGTAGAACATCTAACAATAAAAAATAAACACATATGTCCATATTCAGTGTATCGTGATTACAAAATAGGCACCTAGAAAAGCAATATATACAAGTTCAGTGTGCCAAAGGCAACAGCCACTATCAAACAACTACATATGAAGTCCTTACAGGGACATTTATGACTTGATAGTGATCCTTAATATAAGAAATACCATAAAAGTATATATTTGCATCCTGAGAAGAAACAGTCAACTTCAAAATCTAATAGGCAAGAGTTCAGGTAAATAAATTCAATGTCTTTTTAAGCTTTTCAAATAAAATACCTGCCGTGATGGAATAGTGCAGCTGAATTCCTTCTCTCCATCTTCTTCACCAGGAATATAAGCAAGAACAACTAAAGAATCACCAAAGGGTGCAAGCCCTGAAATGAAATAACTGGTTTGAAAAGATGCCACGATATCCACTCGGTTCATACTAGACAATGGAGTAGGCTTATATGTCCCATTGGTTCCTTTGTATTCATTTGATCGTATTGACGCAATTTTCACAGTTTTCCCCCAGCCAATAACCAAGAGAGAGTCATCCTGAATGAGATTGGATTATAATAAACATGACACTTCATTAGAGAGGAAATTCAAGTTCATATCCAAAAAGAGACTGCACTTAATTCATGTCCATGTCCCAATACATTTTCTACATTAAATTTTGACTAACCTGCCAAACTAAGTGAGGAAGCAAAAGCTCTGGGCGTGGGCTTCCACGTGGTCTTTCAATAAATGTTATGCGCTGATCATTAGCAGTATCATAAACTTTCACCCCAGCATCATTAGCCCAAGCAATAAGACTTGTCCTCCACGTCACAGCATGTATTGGACCTTCACCAGAGTGCAAAACCTAGAAAAGCAATCCGAGTCAAAAAAATATTTAAAAAATCCACTATGCATTTTGTATATGGATTTGTCAGCGTACTAGTTCAAACCTGGTCCCGATAGCCAAGCCATTTCTTTGAATTCAAACATAAATGACCAGCTAAACCACCAGCTACAAATCTTCTAGAAGAATTTCTAGTGTAATCTGGGTCAAGAGATATAGCCTTCATAGGACGATGATACTCAAACTTCATTTTCTCATCAGTGAAAAGACTGTTAATTACAACAGATCCATCATCTGAACAACTTCCTATGTATTCACCTTCGACATCAAAGCTAAGGTCATTAACAGGAGCAGAATGAGATCGAAATCCCTTAACCTGTAAAGAAAGAAAATCAAGAGCATATTTCAAAACTAAAGTGAGAGATTTTGACATCAAATTATTCATAACCAGGTGCAACAATATGCCAGCTACACACATATATTCAAAATGCTTAAAGTTCAAAGAATTACTAGATATCAAGAACAAAATGAGCAATGCGCTACTCAAACAATAATATAGATAATAGAATGACCTCTTCCGACAATTTGTATTTAGTTTTCATATTTTATAATTGTTCTGCATTCCTGTAACTTAAAAAATGATGGGCTTCTTGGGTCATTAGACAAGGACAAACTATTACAGGTTAATTCCAAAATACAAATGGACAGTGTAGATAACAACAGTATCAGATATTAAATCATACTTTTAAGCAATGTGTAATGCCGTGTCTTTAAAGTATGGGCAGACAATGAACAGCTCAACAAATTTAAGGAGTAACAATCACCGACTAATGGAATTGTCAACATAATAAATCATACAACTATATTGCATAACGGGTTAAGAGTAATGCAAATGCTAGAATACAAAATCAAGAACAGAGACAAGAAATGTTATTTCTAACTAGACACAGAAGGTTGCACAGGAGCAGATATGGTTAAAAAGAGTAAGAACTTGAGCATGAGCACTGAGAAGTCTTGCGGTAAAAAAGTTAACAATAGAACTAATGAGTTAATTGGAACATCTCAACTTCAACACCATCAGACGAATTACCCATAGTTTTTATCAAGAGCAAAAAAAGAAGATGATTTACATTCAGAGTTACAATCGTAATACTATCCAAAGTTCAAAATATAATCATGTAACCTGTTCAGAAAACTTAAATGGGTTCAAATTTGAATTATATACCCAACATGATTTCCGCTAGACATAAAACTGGGAGTGGCCACAAATCTTATCAATGCCTACTCAGGTACCTAGCTTAGTCACCAATCACCATACACAGCGTACTTCAAACAAAACTAACCTCCCAACTTCCCTCCACAAAATCTGTACATGAGCTTAAAAAAACTAAAAGAATTGTGGAAATGTTCAATCACAGGTCAAACCAAGCAAATATGGCACCTATAGTAAATTCAAAATCCACACTCGTTTGCCCATGTAATTCCAAAACTATAGAAGTTTAATTATCACTTGATCCATGACCTAGATGCTCCCAGGCTCCCAGCTAGTAAAGATTTAAATCAAGATTATATAACACTAAAAAATGCAGATCCACAAATCTGCAACTGCTGCCATAATAATCCAATTTCTACTTATCATATAAAAGTCAAACAACTTCCCAGTCCCTAGTTAGAGACAGCCTATACAATCAAACAAGGGAGAATTGGAGTTCTAGTGACCAGATTCCCAATCAGCTTAACAATATGCAAATGATTGCCATAACAATCCGATTTCCAACCAAAAAACTACCGAAACACAAACAAACAAGCTACAACTCGAATTCAATTCGAATTACCTGATTCCCAAGGAAATCAAGGATATGCACGGTTCCGTCGTGAGTGCCGAGCGCGATCATCCGCTCGGAAACCGCAATACACGACGCCGCATCGCTCGCTAGCAGCGTCTGTATGCTTCCTCCCATTCTCTGGTACTTGAGCCTCGGCTCGTCCTCCTCTTCTTCCTCCTCCTCCTCCTCATCATCCTCCTCTTCTTCTTCTTCCTCTTCCTCTCTCTCGTCGTCTCCTTCTACGCCGTTCTCCGACGGAAACGGAGCCATGACTATCGCCAGAGCTCGGCGGTCTCTTCGGCTCCGATGGGAGTTGAAACGCAGAGATCTGAGACTGTGTCTGGGTTTTTGGTTGGGGTTGGTTTTGCCGAGTAGAGGAGTGAGGTGTGTCGTGGACCGTCTGGTGCTATGTGACTTCGTTTTTTTGGGGTTTTGGTTTTTGTTAAAACGGTTGTTTTTTTTATTTATTTACTACCCAACAAAAGAGCTGTCATATGTGTGATGAAATTGTACTTTTGTACTGGGTTTTCAACCGTTGCCTCATCAGAAATACAAATTTACTGTAACAATTATATTAAAAAAAATCAATTTGTGATTTATAAAAATAATAATTATGCTAAATAATAAAAATATGACCATTCTTACACATGATTTTGGGGGTTTGGAATCTTGTTGCTGGTCGTCTCTTATTTGGCGCAAACCATCTGTACAGATTATGAAGAATAGTGGGTAGGATGTGGATTCTTTAAACGGTCAAAAATGGGTTGGGCCATGACCCATGTGTTAATAAGTGGTGTCCAATCGGTGTGACAGAGAGACTTTTGGTGCGGGAAGCTGACAATTTGGACCTGACACCCGACCTTTTTTTTTGCCTAACCAATTTACAATTCAGGACGGACAAACCCACATGATTCGGCACATTTTGTGCTTGAAACGCCAAAAAATCAACCAGAAACCCAACCAATTCCGAGTATTTTGAGGTGAGATTTGAGTTAGAGTTCTACAACACGTACCCGAAAACCTTGTTTGCCAACGAATGCATGGTCATATCTATCTCTAGTAAGTGGGCCGGTTAGCTTTTAGGCAACCACATATTTAAAGATGTGTATGGCCTTCTGGTTCTGGGGTTTTCATCATTTAAGCCCATTAAAAAGTTTGCTTTAGAGTCACATGATTGTGGAGCCAAGCCTACATAAAGTGGCACACTATTGAAAGGTAAATTTAAGCTTGTAACCCAACAAATCTCTACCGATAGTCAGAATAACAATAAGTTAATAGAGATAAGATTTTAAATATATATATAATGAGATTCGTTGTACGTTCGAGATACGAGGAATGTTATTATTTATACTTATTAATGAAAGTCAATGATGTGATGACACGTGATTAGTCATTGAAGATATATGAGTCAACATAGACTCATGACTTGCTTTTCGAGTGTACCATTCTCGAGTGCCCATACAGGTTGTGAGATTTCCACAGACTAAAGTGGAGGACCATTTGACTTTCTAGGATCATCTACTACTCTTATAGTGACAATCTAATGACTTGTGCAGTTAGACACAAATGTTTGACTTTGTTATCGGACTACCTTGCCTTGAGCGAGTTTGTCTAAAGAAGTCACGAGAGCTTTTAAGGGTCTTGGTAAACTTTTGAGAGGTTAGGAGGTTTGGATGAGATTAGAATAACCAAGAATAATTTTTGAAGGTAGAATGTTCAAACACCTTATCGGGTGACCTTAAAGATTCTAATGAGTGGTAAGTGTAAAATAGCTTATTTGAAATGTGCGGACAAACTGGTCGCCCAGGACGACGGATGACATGAATTCAACATCTGAGCATTTTTTTGCTACATCGACAAGCTGGTGTCATTGTGAAAGGGCTTGACTCATGAATTGGCATGCGAGTAAGTAAAGAGGTTGACAAGTTTCAAAGTATATCATGCAGACAATTGGATGCATTGAGCAATGATAATATGCATTACTCGAATTTGAAATTTTAAAATGACCAAACGCTTTAAACTGTTTGTGTTCTTGATACGTTAAATAAATAATAGCCGTTTTATAACTTATGTTATGTATTATCTTGGATTATACAATATTTTGTGTGATTATCCTCTTTTAGATGGAGACAATACATATAACTTGCAATAAATCGTAAATGGTGTATTTTTTTTTTTAATACCAATCCCATAATGGCATAATCACATACTATTTCCTAGAATTCACATGATGTGTGTGTATAATATATAATTAAAAAATAAAAAATCTTAGTAATTTTCCTTTTCAGATGTATAATCGCCAGGCATGCTCTTAAACCATTCAACGACATGAAGCGTGCAGGTCAGTGAGGGCTCTAAAGTCCACCAAGTAATTAAACTACACACAAAATCCACCAAACAGAGACACATCGCAACATCACACATCCATCTTCAGCTTCATCGTCTCCGATCTCGTCTCCACCAAAACTTCCACAACTGTGCCGTAGAATCCATCGTTCTGGAATCAGATCTCCTTGTCTTGAAATGGCCGTACCGTCGCTTGATCTCGGAGCCTGAGTTGAAATGCAGCCGAGTTTGTTCCCTTTCGGCAGCGCTTTGGCCAATCCGTTTCTGTTCAATGGCGATTTGAGCGAGGGATTTGAGAGCTCTAGGGTTTTCTTCTTGGTTCCGTTTCTGTTGTCCCAAGGAGGCGGAATGGATTTGTCTAAGGTCGGAGAGAAGTTCCTTAGCTCCGTTCGCTCCGCGAGATCGCTCGGTCTCCTTCCTCCTACTTCCGATCGTCCAGAGGTACTGTCCAAATTCCAGTGCATTTTTTTATTTAGTAAAATGCGTGTTTCTTGTTGAAAATTATACTATATTTTGCTTGTTTTAACTGATTGAAAGTAAAATAAAGCTCGGATTATTGCATTTGCTTGAGTATTTTGCCACTTGTTAGTACTACTTGGCACATGTTTGATGCTCTTGTGATTTGAGTGATTATCAGTGAGTCTGTGGAAGTAAAATAGAGCCTGAATTATTGCATTTGCTTTACTTTAGTATTTTGCCACTTGATAACATTACTTGGCACAAGTTTGATGCGCTTGTGATTTGAACCGTTATCAGTGAGACTATCAGTGAGCACGTAGCACTACTTGGCACATGTTTGATGCTTAAGTATTTTGCCTATTGATAGCTTTATTGCAACAATTCAGTGAGTCTGTGGAAGTAGAATAAGGCGTGAATTAGCATTACTTGGCAAATGTTTGATGCACATGTGATTTGAATGATTATCAGTGAGTATTGCGAGTTGTGACTATTAAGCAGAACTTACAATGGTTGATGAAAGTGTGAAAACTTGATTAGTATGTTCTTGATAATTTTCTTTTGCAGATTCCAGCTCGAGTGTCAGCAGCAGCAGCTGTTGCTCGTGTTCTTGCAGGGCTACCTTCTGACCAGAGGTTAAGTCTCCCATCAAGTTCTGATGAACTGAGCTCGATGTATGGAAGCAGACCTCAAGCTCAAATAGTTGAGGATATAGAGGAAGAGTTCTATGAAGAGGTTTGAATCGTTTACTTTGTCATTTTGGTTCTAGTTTTAGGCTGCTTATGAGTTATGCCTGACAATGCTTCCGATTGAATGATAGTTGAGCCTCTTCGATTTCATTGTTTTGTTAACATCAACATAGTTAAATTGGTGGAAAGGTTACTCAGGTATACTCTATATGGAGCTGTTAATTTTACGTCTAGTAAGAGTTTTTACTGGAACAAAACTATTTTTGTATTTCCGTATATAATTGGAAATGATGTTTTATCAAATACTACTTTCTGAATTTATCCATACCTGTAATCAGTCTGAAGATAGGTGATTCATTATACATGGTGTGTGACAGTAGCGCCTTCTGGCTTTATCTATGCTAGTAGTGATAAGAATTTATTTTGAAGTAATTCACTGGAGAAGTTTATGTGAAGGAGTTACTTATCTTTATCAATCATGCTAGGTACTTTATGACACTTAGTTCTTGTGCAACATGCATTTTTGAAGAAGTTATGGTTTATTCTTGTGGCCTATATTTTCCATTATGGTACTAAAATGTCGTTCTGCATCTTTATGTACAGCAATTTGATCCAGTTAGGCATATTTTGGAGCATATTCCTTCTGAAGAAAGTGAGCTCGCATATTTTCAGAAACAGGTTCTATTTGATTTTATAATTATTCTCATGCTTTTATTAGATTGTACAACTGGCCTAGATGAGTTGCATATAAGTGTCTTTGTTTGTGATTTGTATGACATTTAAAGTAGAATATTGGTCTGTTCGAAGGAAGCAAGTGAAGAATGATATCATTATAGAAGTCTTGATAGATTTTAGGTGTTACATTTTTTTTGGTCATGATGGGTGTGAGCTTGAACGCCTCATTCAGAATCTAAAAAAGTTATGCAGTAAATGCTGTATGAAATATGAATGGCACCATTTAAATTTCATAGAGAAACCAAATAAGCCTTTTAGTAATAATTGGCTTTTATTGTGCCCCTGGAAGTGTGTTCAGTTAATGAACTACAGGTTGATCTAACTTCTGCTTTTCTGTAGGCCACTCTTAGATTATCACAATTGGATAGAGTATCAGAACAATTATCTCGCAATGTAATGGAGCATCATGAAGTAATGGGTAAGTTTCTTTAGACAATTGTTTGCACCTTGTAGTTCTGATTCTGCTGAAATTATATTGTTTTGATCAAGTCTTAAACTTCTGGATCCATAAATATGAACCGTTAAAAATCTGATTGCTGTAATAAAGAAATCTTCTAATACTATTTTTACAAGTTCTGTTTGCTTTGTACTTCGAATTCATTAGCAATTCTTCCAAGTTCTATTAGTAGGATGATATCTTATGGTAATATTGTGTTGATATTGTCGTTACTACGACATATAAATGACTTGTTTAGATTAACACTCGCTCGATATGATTTAGAAAAAGAAAAAGAAATGCTTCTGTAAGATTTTTTTTATAACTAAGATTCTAATGGAGTCTATTAACTTTGCTTAATAACAGCCTCCAGGGCGGTGAATTATCTCATAGATGATAGATCTATTTTCAGCTATCTCTATCTCCAACTTCCCCATCATTTGTAGGGCAGAAGCTTTTCATTGTTTTGAGGGTTGAACATATGCTCTTTGTGATAACTGGAACGAGAGTATAGGGTGACAAGTAGTACCTGTTAATTTCTTTAGCTACCACGATCTAGTCTAACCTTAGCCTCTTGAGTGCAAGCATTTAGAAATCTGAAAATATCATAGTATTTATTTCTCTACAGCACAATATTTATTTTTCTTTGAGAAGTGTCAATTTCAATATGCAATACTTTTCAATGAGACATTAATACTTGCTTTTGGGCAGTGAAGGGGATGCATTTGGTAAGGGAATTGGAGAAAGACTTAAAGGTTGCAAATGTCATATGCATGGTAAGCATTTGCTTATCATTTCACTTTTAACTTTTGAAGGGTATTGTGTGGATGAAGTTATAGGCACCTGATTTTCGTCATTTGATTGTTTTAATTTAACATGTTTTCTAAAATTGTTACTGGCGGTGTTGGTTTTATTGCGGCCCGGGCTTTCATTAAAGGGATTGCGTATTATTTGCAGAACGGAAGAAGGCACCTGAACTCATCGATGAATGAGGTTTCAAGGGATCTCATAGTACATTCAAAGGCAAAAAGGAAACAAGCTCTTATGGTATATTATTCATATAGGTTTGCTTTCATTTCTCTTTGGCACTATAGAAACTTCAATGAAAAATTTGGTACCTAGAGTGACACAGAAAAGGGTACCTGGACTGTTGGAGAAAGATGAAGAGAACTAGGAGGAAGTGCAGGGAAATACTTATCTTATAATCCACCTTTTAGTTCCAAGTAGCAGTGGTTGGAAATGAATGGAAATAAAGTGACACCATTTTGAAAGCACCATAAACTAACCTTTACAGCATTAGATATCTCACTATCATTCTCCCAATTGCCAAATGAAAGGAGAAAATCTGATCTGAGTTTGACTCTGTTCCAACTTTTTACTTGTCTTCACTTCTAGTTATTTTAAAGTGATCCTGAGGTAAAATATCACCTTGTTATTGTTCTAAAAGAAGCTTGGTGCTGGGTATGATTGAATAATGCTACCTTATCTTTGTACCATAATAATATTTTTACAGACCAGAATGAGTTATATATCTTAGAACTTGTACACTTGGCTGATGTCACTTTATTGATCTTCCAGAATGAGTTACCAGTCTAGGAACCTGTTCCCAGTTTGAAATCTGTTTCATTTTACATGTCATATTGAGACTGATTAAAATATGCATCTATATCTTGCAATGACATTGGAATTCGCAGGATATCCTTCCAGTTTTAGCTGAGATTCGTCATGCATCAGAGATGCAAATGTCATTAGAATCTCTCGTTGAGGAAGGAAATTTCTGCAAGGTGGGTTAATGTGAAATTCTCCAGTGTACTGCCCTCCTTAATTTTTTTTTTTTTGTACATTTTAGTTTTATGAATTACTGGTAATTAAGATGCTCATCATTGTTACAGGCTTTTCAAGTTCTATCTGAATATCTGCAGCTATTAGATAGCTATTCAGAGCTTTCAGTAGTACAAGAGATGAGCCGTGGCGTTGAGGTGAGTATAGAATCTTTTGTAGAATAATCTATTGTTCAATACAGTCGTACTTCTACGACTGTATTATGGTACTGCATTCTATGAGTTTTAAGCTAAAATGAAATCCGTACTCTATGGGCTCAACTATTTACATTCAATATGTTTTTTTGGACCAGAGCCGTATAACATTGAAAAAATGTGCTTTAGGTTTCATTATTTAATTGAAGCTATTTTTTTAAAAATATAATTGTAGGTTTGGCTGGGAAAAACTCTCCAGAAGCTGGATTCTCTTCTGATAGGAGTGTGCCAAGAGTTCAAAGAGGAGGGCTACCTTACTGTTAGTATACTATTTCACTGCTGTATGCTAGAATATCACCTGAATAATAGTTCTACTTGATGTGTACATATGTTCATATTAAGGGACAGTTTGAGATAGGCCTTTTTCCTTAAAAGTATAAGCTCAGTTGGAGTTATTTGCTATAGATTTTCTTGACTTAAAAGTCACTTCTAATTTTTCTGAATTTAGATTTTTAAAGCCAGTGATGAACTTTTATCTTCTAAAGACTGTCATATCCTTATGAATAGCATAAATGTGAAAATTGAAAATTATCCCACAGATATGTTGATAGACTTTATAATGTTACCTTATCTTCGTTGATAATTATATATAAATTTTTAAAGCTGTTCAGTTTTACCAAACTGGCAAAAGTTTCAGCTATCCCAAATTGACCCTGAGGGGATATGTGTTATCTCATCTAAGCTTTTGGTATGGTCTGATGAGTCTGCTCTATATTAAACCCTAAGGTTTGGCTTAATTTTGTGGATAAAGCGAACAGCAGACAGGCTCTTAAAAGTTTGGATCACTGTGCCCTGTGTTTTGCTCCTCTCTTTATTTTTGTGATGTGTTTAATGAACAGCTGTATTCTCTGCCCCAGCCAAATGAGAGCAGGCAATTTATTATTCCATTTTGTCATCAGAACCAGTATATATATCATTGTCATCATTAGTTTACACTTTATGCATTTGGAGTGTCATGCAATCAGTATTTTATTTCCAATAGAATCAGGAAATCTTGCATTTGAAGGATATATCAAATATCAATATTCCTCCTCTCTATGCAAACTGCAGGTTTAACATGGTCTTTAACTCATTACAGGTTGTTGACGCTTATGCACTAATTGGAGATATTTCTGGTCTTGCTGAAAAGATACAAAGCTTTTATATGCAAGAAGTTATCGCAGAAACACATCGTGTTTTAAAGAATAGCATTGAAGAGGTATGTTTATGCAATAATAAGTTTACAGTAAATGGTATTGGGTGCTGACCCAGCTTTAAAGAAAGACACAATAACAGGGGATAGGCAATACATTAACACTAGCAGTTTAGTATTATTAGGAATAGTGTGTTGCTTCACGAGGAAACTAGGAGATGGTTACTTACTATTGATAGTATCTTTCTTGTAGACGTGGTATTCTAAACTTTATTATTGTCCATTGGTTTATTTATTCCTTTTTAGAGTGGCATGCATTAAATTATTTGTCACTGTTCTGTTAAAAGACTACTTCAGTTGAATGACTAAAATACATATGCAGGATCAGGAGGTTGACATGCAAAATAGCAGGTATGCTTGTAACATTTTAACACTCCTTAAATCAATAACATAATGCAACCTATACTTTTGATTTATTTCCTTATCATTTTCAATTTTATTCCAGGCTTACCTATAGCGATTTGTGCCTTCGGATACCTGAGACTAAATTTAGACACTGTTTGTTAAGAACACTAGCTGTTCTTTATAGGTTGATGTGTTCATATTATGAAATTCAGAGCTTTCAGTTGGAGGACAAGGTTAGCTTCATTTCTTAAGATCACTTATTTGTATTGTTTATTTGGTTATGTATTATAGTTCATTACATATACTTTATTTTTATGCAAGCTTGCTTCACTTCATGTGTGGAACTTAGTCATATTTCCTTCAGATTTCAGCATGGCATATGAAAAAGAAGGGAGATGCTTCGTGCAGTTCACTTGATGCTCTAGCAGTTGATTCTGCTACAAAAAATTCTTGCAATTCTCAAGGAGAAGATAAAAGTTCTCTCTCTGAACCTGGAGACAAAATGCCTAGTTCATCTTCTGCAGAGGAATTAAAAACTGCCATCTCTTCAGCTGACCATGCTGGAACATCTGGTTCCATATATATCACTCGTGATTCTGTTGATGAGACAAATAATGATGGAAGTTCAGTTTCAAGCAGTGGTTCTCCCTGGTATCACCTACGGAAAGATGCTATATCACTCGTTTCACAGACCCTTCAAAGAGGACGCAAGAATTTTTGGCAACTGACCACAAGCCGTTTATCAGTGTTGCTTTCTTCTGCTGCAGCTTCTTCTACAAGCATTCACCAATTTTTGAGAAATTATGAAGATCTTATTGTCTTCGTTTTGGCTGGGGAATCCTTTTGTGGAGCTAAAGCAGTGGAGTTCAGACAAAAGTTGAAGGCTGTTTGTGAAAATTATTTTGTAGCATTTCACCGACAAAATATCTATGTGAGTTACCAGCCTTGAAGTTTCTCTATGCTTAGTTTCTCTAAGCTTATGTGTCCTTGTATGATACCAATGTTATGGACATAATATCCGTTCATGTACTTATTGTATGCAAAAGTTGTAAGGTGAAGCAAATACCTTTTGGGCTTTCCTGATTTTGAAAAGTTAGCTCTCAAATCTTGTTCAGTACAGCATACCTAACTCTAACTAGTTTAAAATATTGTTGTCAATCTGTTATGTTTAATTTTCACAAGGCTCCAGTATAGAAAGGTAAAAGTTCTTAAGAAAGTTAAACTAATTTCTTGAGCAACCTTTTCATTTCTCTATTTCTCCCTGATTTATGCATTGTTATACAAATACAATGATTCTACAGCATTTCTTTCTTGTTCTCATACTGTAAAAAATTTTGACTGGACAAATATTATTCAAAACATTTTTTCATCTGTATACCTTGCGGTGAAACTAAGTATTTATAGTTTTGTACAAGTTGTTGCTGATTCTACTGTATCAACTTATTTACTGTTCAGTTGCATTTGGATATACACCCTATTCATTTGTTTACTTTTTGTATGCCTATGCAGGCACTTAAAATGGTTCTGGAAAGGGAGAATTGGATGAACTTGCCACCAGATACTGTACTAGTAATGAGCTTTTCTGGGCTTGTTGGTGATGGGGCAGCTCTACTTGTTCCATCCCTCGGCAATTCTACTGGCTCTGGTGGGCCTCATTCCAATAAACCAGTGAATACGGTTGACTCTAGTGCGAAGAAGAGTGGATTTTCTTATTGGCTGAAAAGTGGAAATCCCTTTTTGCTAAAACTAACATCTATTTCAAAAGATTGCCATAATGCTGACTTACTTAATGGAGCAACACCTGGTGAATATGATGGGAAAATTAATGATAATTTTCATGATGATAAGGCCTCTCCAAGAAACAGTGGTTCAAATCATATGAATGGCACTTCTGTTCTCGAGGAAGAAAATGAAGACCTTCTTGCTGACTTTATTGATGAGGATAGTCAACTCCCAAGTCGAATTTTAAAACCTAAACTTTCAAGAAATCAGTCGTTACTTAATGATGAAGAGGTTTCAGCACAGACAGGATCATCACTTTGTCTTTTGAGGTTAGGTGCTCTTTATCTGAAATGAAAAGGAAAGTCCTCTTTTGTTAGATGTTTTAGAGTTTGCTTACTTTTCATTATAAACTATATTATTATGTGAAATTGTGGGTTTGGTATCACTTAACTTACTCTTTTGCTCACTCTTATGTGCTATACTTTTATTAACTTCTTCCTACCTTGTATTTCATCTCTATTGGGTTTTTATTGTTTTTACTTTTATTTAGTAATTCAAAGCCAATGTGCTCAAGCATAGCATTTTAGCAGGGCTTATATATGGAAATGTACTGACCCCAATGTGTCTATGTCAATGGACAAATACGCAAGGCTTATGCAGAAATTAGAAATAGTCAATGTTGAATTCTTTAAGGTGTGTTCTTGTTAATATTTTTCGTAATGTGTTATTTGAAGCAATCTTTATGATGGTGTTTTTTTCCCTCTAAAGCTTTTTTTCCTGATTCAGTATATTGTTGCAGGGAATGTGCCAATTATTTGGGATTTTTTTCCAATATGTATTTGAAACATTTGGTCACCAGAACACTAATGCCAGTGGAAAAGGCTCAGACCCTCTTAATTGTGAGTGGTTTTTATATTTCCTCCATTCATTAGTTATCTTTCCCTGTGTCTGTAAATTTTTTATACCTGGACTAGTTCCTTTAGATTTGAGCTGACCCTTACCTAAAGATTATGTCTGTTTGTCTCAAGATCGGCTAAAGACAGCTTTATCCAGAATAACACAAGATTGTGATCAGTGGATAAAGCCCCAGCTGGCTCCATTTTCCTCTTCACCCACTTCATTAAGTACATCATTCACAGACGTGACTCCTAGTCCTCCCAGTACAAGTTATGCTCACTCATCAGGCACAACATATAGTCTCAAGGTATTCATGTATAATGATAATAAGGCGAGATAAAGTACTGTCAATTGTCTGCCTTTATCGTTCAACTGTATATGTCATGCATGAGTATACTATTCCTTGTGTTATCTTGCTACTTGGAATATTTAGATTTTAGATGTCCCTTCCATTAAATGAGAGGGTTGTTTTGGGAATAGTTATTTATATTCTAGGGATGACATTGGGTTAAGTGTGATAAACTTGCTTACTTGAATTGGGCACATCTGAGGAAACCTGTTTCTCTATCTCAGGACATAAAACTGAAGCTGGTACGAAATAGAAAGAATACTCTAAACAGAGTGAAACAAAATTGATGGAGGATAGAAATATAAATTATCTATCACAAATTTCTTTTCTTTTATTGTGAATTATAAATGCTTGGTGGCTTCTTCATTTCTAAAATCTTTTTAGTCAATTTCTGTAAATTTGTTTGTTAAATTTTTTGAATAAAGCGATATTGATAACATCTATAGAAATACACGTTACAGGAAAGATGTGCTGGTGCAGACACTATATCCCTTGTTGCCCGAATATTGCATAGGTCTAAAGGTCATCTCCAGTCAATGCTTCTGCAGAATAATGCTAATATTGTTGAAGATTTCTATGTCCACCTGGTATGTGATTATTATATGAATTGAATTCTTTGGCTACTAAACTATTTTTCAATTATCAAAGAATAAGTTTGTTCTGGAAAAGGTGTTATAAATCATTTCATTACTCAAAAAAAAAAAAAAAAAAAAAATGATCAGCAAAAGTTAAAGAACCGGATTTAAACCTTGGCCCAAAAGGGATCAGCCTCAGGCTCTAACCACTGGGTCATAGGCATTTCTCATTACTCAAATTTGAGATGTATATATTTTTACTACAGTTCTCAAGTCTTATTTCTCTGAAAAGATGGATTATTTCTGCTCTTATATCAGATTCCTCATCTGAAAGTGTAAAACATTTGTCTATGATATTAAGACACACTTTCGTTATATTGTTGGAAGATTCCTTATCAATATTTATTTTACAAGTGGAATATCTTTGCAGAAATCATTCGCTTTTATAAAATTAATTGCTTGTATTAAAATGATCTTTAAAAAGCATGAGTTCTTTCAGGTGGATTCTGTTCCTGATCTTACTGAGCACATTCACAGGGCAACTGCAAGATTATTACTCCATATTAATGGGTAAGTCAAGAAGACATATTGCTAAATGGATATTATTTACCATTTGTTGTTCACATTATAATCAACCGTGTAATAATTTTCGTATATGCTTACTTTTGCTCCAATAATGATCTACTAGCGATTTATGCTTGGGTTAAAGACGATATATTTACATTCCTCTTACAGAACTTCACTATAGATATTGTAGCATGTTTGTGTAAATGTTCCAAAATTGGTTCCTTGGTTTGGATGTTGATAAATTTGTTCCAAGAAAACTTATGTTTTGCAGAACTTTTGCCCAAAGTTGTTAGCTTACCTCTGGTACTTTCATAGCTCTAGTTGCCTTGTGTATTTGATTAATTCTTCTTCTCTTTACTATAATTCTGCATCCTACTTGTTTTGTCAAGCTTAATTTACTATTCTAAGTACCTTGTGCAGATATGCTGATAGGATTGCTAATGCTAAATGGGAAGTGAAAGAGCTTGGACTAGAGCATAATGGGTTTGTTTCCTTGTCCATGTCCTTTTCTAAGAAGTATTAGTTTTGATTTTCAAGCCTAAAGTATTGGAAATTTACACTGCTTGTGTACTAATTATGCTTAAATTGTGCTTCATGGTCCTTCCCCTTCGAAAGAAGATGGATATACACAACACTAAGATGAATGATCATCAGCTTCCAGTTTCTGGGAGTTTATAAGCTTTATATCTTGTAATTACTATGAATATCTTCATTTCTGCAATTACATAATTTTAAGCTTTTGCTGGTTGCTTAATGTGCCTCCCTAGTTTTAATGCACACATGCATATGTATACATTTAAATTCAGTCATCCTTCGGCCTTCACTCTCTTCTGAATCAGTACTTTTTTTCTCTTTCTGGGGTAAAATTCCAAATAATGCTTTGCATTGTTTTTGTAGAATTCAAGATGCTTTCTCACTGTAATGCTCTGTTTTTTTATATTCGACTGAAGATTTCTGTTCTTTGACTGTGCCTCTGACACAAGTTGCATTCACAGGTACGTTGATTTGCTGTTGGGGGAGTTCAAGCATTACAAAACAAGGCTGGCTCATGGTGGGATTCGCAAGGAGGTAAGTCGTGGCTAGCACTGGATCTTGTGAAGCACCATCAAATGATTATTCAATATTTCATCAAAACCTTGTTTTTGTGCAATAATTACTAAAACAATGCGCCGATAAAATTTTTACCAACTCAGTGTAGCTGCAACTTAAAACATTTATTGGCTGTACTTGGTTTTGACATGCATTTAGGTTATGCACTCCACAATTTCTTTATCATTTCCTTTACTGGCCTTTTTATTCACCAATTGGCATTTTCCTATCCTGCAACCCACTCAATCTTGATTTTTAATTTTACTTTTCTATTAAAGAAAAGGAATAGAATCATTACATCTTGATGTATGAATTCCATAAAAATGATTTGTATGCTTAATATTATCAAGTATCATATATTCCATTATGTTGTAAGATGAACAAATACTCTATCCTTGACTTTAATTATGCATATACTGTTTGAGGTGACTTGGGTTTCGCAACTACCAAATTTATGTTATTCATTTGTAAAAATGCAAAAATTGGAAAAATCAATCTTAGTTTCAGTAATAAATTACTTTCCTGTACATGTAGGTTCAAGACCTCCTTTTAGAATATGGAGTTGAAATTGTCTCTGAAACTCTCATTGAAGGTCTATCACGCGTGAAAAGGTGCACTGATGAAGGGCGCGCTCTCATGTCATTAGATCTTCAGGTTCTCTCTATGGACTGAACATAAAAAGAATGCAATTATTCATTGTTTCTTCCATCCCTTGTTTGCTGCTTGGTTTGTGTTTGAAGATTGTGTGCCGCCTTCAATTGTTTCAGGTTTTAATCAATGGCCTTCAACATTTTGTCACCGTGAATGTGAAGCCAAAGTTCCAACTAGTTGAAACTTTCATCAAGGTAAAATTTGTGAATGTGTGTGTGTTTAGAGCTAGCAATTCGTGTTGCCTTGTCGTCTTCGTGTCATGTTAGAGGTTAAGTATCTGCCATGTGAGCCAACACATATATGGCACGTTGAATAATTATGCTCAAATGTTGAACACAAACATAACACATTTAACAATCGGTGTCGTATCGTCTTTGCCTTTTGATGATGCTCTGATTCTTTGTTTTGACTCTCTTACCTAAGGCTAGGCGTAATAGATTTGGACGATAGGTTTAGGGTTGTGAATGAGAAAGATGAGATGTTATGAAATCTCAAATTAGCGAAGAGAGACAAATAAAAGAAAAGATTAAGTGACTAACCTAAACTTTGATTTAAAAGTATCAAATTACGAATTAATGTTACTCGTGTAAACGTGTTGTGCGTGTTTCACAAGTCCAACACGAACGTGACATGATCACAAATATGCTTGAGCCCGCACACACAAACCATGCCGTATTCGAGTTGGGCCACGTTTCATGTCCCAAATTGCCAGCTCTATGCGTGTTTGTGTATAGCTTGCATAACATAGATTTGTGAATTGCATAAAATGGCAGCAACAAGTCCTATTTGAACTTCACTCATCAAACACAACTCTTCCATGATTATGAACTAACGTTACCCCATTTCTCTGTTGAACAGGCTTACTATCTTCCTGAAACAGAATACGTCCATTGGGCACGCGGCCACCCGGTTAGGAAACCCTAACCTTATCCTGAAAACAAACTTTTTAACATATTTCTAAGCTTCGACCTTACATTACGAAAACACCCACTCTTGCAGGAGTACACCAAAGCTCAAATCATGGGACTTGTCAACCTTGTAGCCACGATGAAAGGCTGGAAGCGAAAAACTAGATTGGAGGTACTAGAAAAGATTGAATCCGCCTGAATCACAATGATCAAGTAAGGTTTTAGCATATGAATCTTACTCTTCGATGATAATTCTTTTTGTTCTCTGTACGATTAATGTATAATGCATAGTATTTTGATATCTCGTATTTATGTTGTATATCTTTTAGAGTGTCTCAGTTCATAATATATTATCTTCCCTTATCGAGGATGTCAAATGCTCAGATTACGCAAAATAAGGACTGTAGTTGTTAAAATTTTTGTGACCTAATTGTGTTTGTAATTTGGCGAATATTATTTTGTACATCAATGTATTTGAATCTCTTTTATTTGCTGTGAAATGTTCAATCCAAAAATGGATTGGTTCATATAGAACTAATGTGTACAAATGGATTGATTGTGGTAATCATAACTTTGTTTACAAGTCTCATTCTTCACTTACAAAGTAAAAAAATTTAACCCAAAAATTGTCTTAATTGTTTTTGCACTTTTTTGTCATTTTGATATTTTTTCTTTGAGCTTAGTTGATTAATTGAGCTACAAAATACTCCCTCCGTCCCAAAATGAGTGTCCTGTTTGTCTAAATTTTTTGTCCCAAAA
>JAYMTF010000651.1:0-32176 GCA_036897485.1 Pelargonium nanum | reverse complement strand
TTAAAGGATCAAATCAACTAAATGCTTAAGCCTATAGGGGACACTTATAGTTTTATCCACTAACACGAGCCAGTTTCTGAAGTTGGAATCTGAACTTCTCAAAGTTTTTACAAAGTCGATGAAGTACTCTCTTTTGTACTCAGATAAATCAAATGAGAATACCAAAAGAATACCAAAAAAATCATTAAGATGAGAGAGCATGATGAGTACTAATAGATGTTCCAAGCTTATTACCTCGATTCCCGAATGAAAAATGAATGCTTTGAGGGAAGAAGTTGCTCTGCCAAGTGATTTTCTCGCATGGATAAAATAAAAGCCATTTCTTCCAAATCACTTTTAACATAGGATAGCTGGGTTGAAAAGAAAAAGAACAAATTAGGACAAAAATAATAGATCTCTGCAGAAGTATAATAAACAAGAGGCATGGATGCATGAGATATTTGAGATGAGAGAGCACATGTATGATATAGATGCGACGTATTTCTCACTAAATCTTGTTTAAATTTCAAATCACTTATATTCGACTTCCTTGGTAGAATGTAACTAAGTAAGGTGAAACGGAAGAGTTGGAAACTTGAATCAGAGTAATATCTTAGCTAGCAAACATTAGGGTTGCCAATAGCAAAAAATACACATCATATGTAATGATACTCCCCAATGAGATTTTCTTTACCAAACTTGCCATCCGTCTTCCAGGAGAATAGAAATAGAGCTATAATTTTACATTTGAGAGGCCCCTTTTGTGTCGTGTGCTTTCCACAATACAATTCACAGGCATATAGGAATATTTTGTGGGTTCAGTAAACAATAATTCACCTCAACACTCATCTACATTTAATAGCATCCCTGATAATAAATACAACCACCTTTTGACTCAAACTCTTACGTTGTGATCCATAAATTGGCCTTAGCATGCAAAATGAAAACATGCTTAATGACTTAGGCATTCAAAGACTTAAAAAAGGCTGCTCATGGATGGAAAATTAAAATACAGGCCATATGCCGTAAATTCTCCGAACTTAGAGTATCCCTTGCCGTTCAAAAGAAGAAAGAAAAAACTTATAGTACTCCAAATTACAATAAAGATCTATTTTAATGATATTAATAACCAGACTGACTTCACCTACTATGATATACAAGGCTTTGTTTAATAAGAATAAGAATGACCAAGATGACAAAATATCCACCAAAACCTGAACAAACTATAATAACCTCTTCTAGTTTTAAATAAATGCCAACTTTTTGGAGTGGAAGCTGTTAAAAGGGTCCTATAGACTGCTACATTTACTAGCTAGGCCCTTCCACCAAACAACTTGTAGTTAACTCTAAACAGACTACAGTTTTGAATTCAAATGATAGATGCATACCATTATGTAGAAAACCAGCACAGAAAAAGCAGAACAGATCTTGGGCAAGTCAGATTTCGCCGATATTTTGAACAGACCAATGAAGTCAGCAATCAATCGAACCATATTTGGGAATTCAACGGGCAGCTGATACACATAGAGCAGGACAATGTTGAAGCCCGCGTACAACTTAAGAGGCTTCCACCACCTTCAAAACCACATGCAAACTTTTGCAATTTAAGCGACTAATAACTGATTAAAACAACCTAAGAGGGTGAAGAATGGAGAAACAACAAAACCACCTAAAAAGTCCTAAAAAATTGCTTGTTAGGGACCAATCGACAAGACCAGCACAGCTTCCAATAAAGAATGGTAGAGAAACCCATGAAGGGTGGCTAATTCCAACAGTTAGCTGAACACCGGGCAGCATCAAACAGGAAGCAACCCTAAGATGAGAACCTTCCATGTAAAAGACCATCAAAAGTTTTAATATTAGGTGAAACATGCTTGCTAGAATAATCTGAATACAAAGGGAATATGTTTGTTGAGAGAAACTTAGACAGAGAAAAAAGTTGAAGACGTTCAATACATAAATATTAAACTTTTAAAGAACTACTAACTAACCTATTTGTTCAGCAACTGTAAGGAAATTGTCCAAAAAAGAATCTCGCAATGGAATCAGTCCGAAATCATCCCCGTATATGTCAACTAGAGCTACCAGAATCACTAATAGTTGAACAACTATAAAATATAATACAGAGGGACATTTCCACGACTGGATTCTGACAAAGAAAACAACAAACATGAAGTCTCAATCTAACGGGAGGTAAAAAGGAACAGACAATTGACTACAACAGAAACCAATTCTTACATCATAAATCCAGTTAGCTTTGCCCACTGCGCATTTGCTGCACTCCATTTATTTCCCTTAGCAGCCCATATAAGAAGATATATAATTTGAGAAAAAACTACAAGTATGGAAAGTGTGATAATGCACCAAAATAACACAAATCGCCTTCGGTAACGAAATCCTGTTATAATAATAAGAAAATTGAAGAAGAAAAAACCATGTTAGTAGTTTAAATAAAATACATTCTTCTGTAAAATAGGAGGACTCTGTACAAAGAAGCGTAAATAAGAAACAATGTTTTACCCTTATTTTCTACATGCTGCTGAAGATTTAAGATCTCGAGTTAAACAACATTGCAAACAAAATACGATAACAAATTCTATAAGTTTCTGTTAGACAAAGCTTAGCGCTATGTATAGCTTTGTAACACCAATTGATTAATCAAATTCCTAGTACATTCAAGAGCCATACTGAGGTTACTTGCATGGACGAATAAGCTCGGTAGCTCAACAATTAGCAACAGACGAATGGTATTATCACATTTTGATATCATAAAATTAGGCAGATAAGAGATTATGGAAAATATTCCACTTTGAAAACATCATACACGCACAAATCAATGGTACAAACTATTAAAGAGAAACAGGGCATGTAACTGAAACCAATAGATCCACATGAAGAATCATACCTATTTTGGGGGCAATATGTAGGATAAAAAGGCACACAATCAAATCAACAAGAGAGATCAAACTCCAATTGGTTAAACCAGCTGCAAAAATGTAAAAATAAAAATTAATAGTTTGTCATTTTCAAACATAGCTTAAAAGTTCTCCGAAAGTAATTGCGAAGCTTCTCAAAGTCTAAAACAACGAAAATGTATCCATATTCAATAATACTGCCAATCCAGAAAAATAAAAATCAGTCATATAAACTTTGATGTATCAGTCACAATCCAAACGATACTAAACCCACTCAAAGTAGTGCAGGACAAAATGCACCTCCATGGTACCAGAACCCTCGCAGTTTAATTAGGTCACAAAACATTCAACAAGTAAAGCGGGGTTAAGAAAGAACAACTGGCATACATACAGTTCAAATCGGTCATCCAACATCAGCTCAATTTGCTCGTAATCACACTGATAATTAACCATAATCCCCATTGCTACAGCCAAAACATATTACAAGGAGCTCAATTACTAGCCAAAATATTACGCTAGGTCCAGATGTTCTCAAAAACAGCCCACAGATAACGTTCTTGATTGGTGGCCGATAGTAAACAGGCTGACCCAACAAAATGTACTAAGGTTCTTGTGGAGAAACAGACCCAAAAAAAAAATCAAAACTTCATACTTCTCAACAAGCAGCAATTCAGCTATGTAAAAATGTACAATAATTCACATCTTCCTCGACGCAATGTGTATATTAAAACTGGATTACTTCCAAGTATAACCTAGCGGATACTATGACCTTATACAAGACCAAAAAAAAATTGAATTTAGAATTAGCACATGCATATAAGGACAACCCAAGTTAAGTATCATCATATGATATACACAATGAGCCACATTAGATAGTAAAAACTAAAAACCATATCAAAATGGTACTAAATTTATAATAACTGATCTTAAAGCACAATCATGAAGCTATTAATGCAAGAAATAAATAAATATGCAAAACATTTTTGGAAAACATACCTGATAGAAGCAGCATTGGCAAAACAAATCCTCCTAGAAAAGTCCTCATCAAAAGCCCTTATCATGACCGATTTGGGATCACTTCAGTTTCATTTCCTCGCAATTGAACTGTGAAAATCCGTCAACTGGGTTTTCGATGCATCTCCAAATCACGCCGACCCATTTCCCGGAAAGTAAAAAATTTCCCCGGAAAATAAGAATCCGAAACCTGCTTCATCAGGTGAGCAGACGAGGACGTGAAACGTACCGAAATTCCTCATTGGTTTTCTTCTTCTTCCTCCAAATTTACCGGAAAAATATGAACAATTACAATATAAAAAATTGTGATCTAAACAAGTAATGTAGAAGCTAGTTATGCTTAAGCATGAATCAAATGTCGAAATATAAGTATTTTTGTGAATTTTCTAGTTTTACATATAAATAAATTCCCTTAAGAAACATTTTTCCGGTTAATCGGAATATATACGAACTGTACTTTTTTTTTTTTTACATTGAACATGTTATATTTTGGTCTGCTAATCATTTATTTTATTCTAAATTTGTATCAAAATTTTATTTTTTCTTTGATTTACTCTCAAAATATAATATGAACTTGAGTATCAAATTAGGTTAATGTGACAACATTTTCTGATCTTTTTTATTGATGTGGAGCTATTACTTAACTTAAATATATTAATTTATGAGACTAAGTACAAAGGAAAATAATTTTCTTTTCAAATTTAATTACTTTTTTTTTAAATGTAAAAGCTCATATTATTATGACTCAAGAGCAATTACATGATAAATCACTGGGGAACAGACGAACCCACCCAATCAACAATGCGGACAAGGAAACCGAGAACCTAGCTAGAACATGGGCCACACGGTTCGCAGACCGGTTCACATAACCAATAGAAATAAAATCAAAACTAGCAAAAAGAGAAACAAAAATCATCAATTACCAAGCCAAAAGCACTAGCATACGCCTCCCCTCGGACTTGGATTGCACGGACCACTTCCATGGAGTCTGTCTCAACTGCAACATCCATCCATCCTTTTTCCTATCAACCACTCCAACGCATAAAGAACCGCCCTCGCCTCCACTTCCCTGACTGGTGCGATGCCCGACCAAGACAGCCGGCCACCACCCCGACACACGCCATCCTCATCCCTAACTACCCATCCCACCCCCGACCGGCCAGCCTCCTGGAAAATCGCGCCATCAGTATTCCCCTTCATCTTTCCCCGCGGAGGTCTTCCCCAGCCACCGCGAGCCGAGCCAACGGCTCTCGGCACCTGAGCTCCTTCCTTCCTCCCTCTCACTCCCTTCCATCCTTCTCAACTGTCCTTGCCATTGCCAGAACTTGACCTGAATCGAGCCATCTCCTATTCCAAACACCTTCATTCCTCGATTTCCATACTGCCCATGCAACATAACTTTCCCATGCCAACTTCTCCCCATCTCCCATGGTTGCTAGAGACGCGAACCAGTCCGACAAGGTCGCTTGCTCCGTAAAGACAAGACCCAAACCCGATCTCTCCCAGACCGCAGCAGCAAAAGGGCAATGAATAGAAGTATGGTCACAGGTCTCAGTAGCCGAACCACACCTAGGGCATTCTGCCTCGACCTCCACTCTCCGACGTTGAAGGCCCGCTCTTACCGGCAAACTATAGGATACCAGACGCCATATAAAGTGTTTTATTTTCGGTTGGACATCCAGTTTCTAGATCACAGACCAATCACCCGCCACCGGATTGGAGACTCGGAGCAAATTAAACCCGTTACGAACAGTATACATTCCTTTCTTCTCCCCCACCCACATCCAGGAATCTCTCCTAGCGGCTCTACTCCGGTATATGGCACGGATAGCCAGTGCCTCAGCCTCCGTGAACCTTAGATTCAACTGGTTCTCATCCCACGAGTTGCTTGCGTGGTCGATGAGAGCACCAACCCTGAGCTCGGGATCCAATAAAAAAGAAGGTGATG
The DNA here is from genome assembly GCA_036897485.1 of Pelargonium nanum. NCBI lineage: Eukaryota > Viridiplantae > Streptophyta > Magnoliopsida > Geraniales > Geraniaceae > Pelargonium > Pelargonium nanum. The sequence goes on along the minus strand of JAYMTF010000651.1, from coordinate 26,320 downwards.
TCGGTTTAAAACCCGGGAGCTCCGGAACCCACTGATCAGCATACACCCGGACATCCCATCCCGACCCGATCCTCCATACGCACCCTTGCCGGAGCAAGTCTTGAGCCGATAACACACTACGCCACACAAAGCTGGGATTTGATCCAACCTGTGCATTCAAAAGATCACAGTTCGGAAAATAACGGCTTTTAAAAACCCTTGCAAACAACGACTCCGGGCTGGATAACATACGCCACCCCTGCTTAGCGAGAAGTGCAGTGTTCATATTATATATGTCCCGAAAGCCTATACCACCCTCATATTTTCGCAGACACAGCCGGTCCCAACTATTCCAATGTATCGCTTTTTGCTCCCACCAGAAATTCCGAATAATTCTTTCAAACTCCTTGCACACAAAGACCGGGAGCCTATATATGCTCATTACGTAATTCGGAATTGCTTGGAGCACTGATTTTATCAAAACTTCTTTTCCTGCCCATGATAGAAACCGGGTACTCCAAGTGTTAACCCGAGCCTGGACCCTCTCCACTATCGGCCTGAACAACTCGCCTTTCCTCCTTCCCAGCCCTATCGGGGCACCCAAATAGTTGTCAAATTTGTCCACAATACCGATCTGCATGATGTTTGCCAGCTTCTCCTTCCTGCTCCTGCTCACATTCTTGCTAAACAGTAAACTCGATTTGTGAAGGTTGATGGTTGTCCAGACACCAACTCACAGGTCTCCAGAACCGATTTCAAGGCCCCAACCTCTTGCCCATTCGCTTTACAAAAAAACAATGCATCGTCGGCGAAGAATAGATGACTGATTGCCGGAGCTCGCCTAGAAATTCTGCACCCATGCCATAACCCCGATCTCTCCTTGCCCTTTATTAAACACGATAAGCCCTCAGCACATAAAAGGAAAAGGTACGGGGAAAACGAGTCACCTTGACGGAGCCCCCGTTTCGGTTCAAAACTCCGAAACAGATCCGAACCCAGCGCTACTCGAAACCGGACCGACGTGACGCACATCATGATTAGGCGAACTCATCTTTTGTTAAAACCCATGGCGCACATCATACTTCGTAAAAAAGGCCAACGTTTAAATGTCAAGTAATTAGCATGTCAACCAAAAAAATTGTTATGACAATTTAATTTGAAGATATCATTATGAGTTAGCTCAATTCAAAATAAAATAGGATAAATTAGTTTATCTCCTATCCTCAAACGCATATCATTTTGACAATCAAATTTTTTATTGGTTTGATTTAAGCCCTGTTAACATGTTGTTGTAGGTTAGCGACCTCCACGTCACTTGTAACTTCCACGCCAACTGCCACATTACCTAAGAGCCGCCACATCACCACTCCAGCCTGGTCTCTTCGTCGGCCAGCAACCATTTTCTTTGAGGCTCTTGGCCCATCTCTGAGGCCCAATAACATTACTTTTGAATATATTTGAGACCCAACTTAAAACAACAGGCCCAGTCCAGGCACATATCTTTATTTTCAGCGAACTACGTCGTTTCGATAGCTCGAAACTGTCTTCCAACTGCCATACGTTCCTTATCCCAGATTTTTCTGCTGATCCGATGGTGCGTCTTCTACAATGAGAATCAAATTCAAATTTCAGTGTTAGAAACATGAACTCGGTTGTCTCAACGTCTCTCTGCAGCTACTGTCACTCCCCGAAGCTCCTCAGCAACCCCACAATTCTCAAAAATGGCTTTAACAGGAACCATTTTGTTCAGCTTCGAAGCACAAGCTTCAAAATTCAAGCCAGCTCGAAAGAGGTAGATACACAGACGACTGCGGAAGAACCAAAAGAAGAAGAGCTAAAAGCAGAAGCCAAAGAAGCTATCAAGGCCTCCACTCCATCCTCTGTTCCTGCAATCGAAAAGGACCTCAAAAAGGTTGGTGCTTGCATGTTCTCGATTTCTGGGTAGACCTTGAATTTCAGTTTTCAGCCATTTTTTCTAGTGCCCAGTTCATATAATATCTGGGTTTGTTCATATATTTTTGAAGTCTATGACTTTTCTGGATATTCCTGACATGGGTCTGAGAGTAGAAGTTGATTTGGGGTTAATTTGGTCTGATGATCATGCAAGTTTTGAAATGCTTAATATTTTAGACTTTATGGGTTTAGGGAAGGACTTGAATTTCAGTATTCAGCCAATTTTTCCAGTTGGGTTCATATGATTTCTGGGTTTGTTTAAATATTTTTGAAGTTCATAACTTTTCTGGATATTCCTGACAATGGTCTGAGAGTAGAAGTTGATTTGAGGTTAATTTGGTTTGATCATGCAAGTTTTGAAAAGCTTAATATTTGAGACTTTGTGGGTTTAGGGAAGACCTTGAATTTCAGTATTCAGCCAATTTTTCCAGTTGTGTTCATATGATTTCTGGGTTTGTTTAAATATTTTTGAAGTTCACAACTTTTCTGGATATTCCTGACATTGGTCTGAGAGTAGAAGTTGATTTGAGGTTAATTTGGTCTGATCATGCAAGTTTTGAAAAGCTTAATATTTGAGACTTTGTGGGTTTAGGGAAGACCTTGAATTTTAGTATTCAGCCAATTTTTCCAGTTGGGTTCATATGATATCTGGGTTTGTTTAAATATTTTTAAAGTTCACAGCTTTTCTGGATATTCCTGACTGGGTGTGAAATTAGAAGTTGATTTGAGATTAATTTGGTCCAATCATGCAAAATCTGAAATGCTTAATATTTGAGACTTTATGGGTATAGGGAAGACCTTAGATTTCAGTATCCAGCTGATTTTGCCAGTTCTCAGTTCATACAATCTCTGGGTTTGTTGAAGTATTTTTAAAGTTCAAAACTTTTTTGGATATTCCTGATTTGGGTGCGAATAGAAGTTGATTTGAGGTTAATTTGGTCTGATCATGTAAATTTGAAATGCTTAATATTTGAGATTTTATGGGTTTTTGAAATGGATGTTGGGTCTGAACAGGTTGTTCAGAAGACAGCAGCAACTTTTGCTCCAAGGGCTTCAACAGCAAGCAAAAACCCAGCAGTACCTGGAACAACATTGTACACTGTTTTTGAGGTTCAAGCGTATGCTTCCATGTTAATAGGTGGAGTTCTTTCGTTCAATCTCATATTCCCATCAAATGAACCCGACATCTGGAGATTAATGGGAATGTGGTCCATTTGGATGTTCAGTAAGTTACTATATGCTACTCTTTCTCATGATGAATTGTGTGCAAACAATTAGGATTGCTTGATTGTGTATGGGGTTTTGATTTTTCTCTAATTGATATCACACGTATTGAATGTGCACTCCTAAATTTGATCAAACCATATAGGTTGCAGTTGAATGATTTTTCTATTTGCATGCAATGTTGTCTAGTACTTAAGAGACATCTAACCAATTGGGAATGACACTTCCATTCCAATTTTGTTAGGCCAATATGGATGGGAATGATTCCTAATTTGCACCTAAAAAAATAAGTGATTCATATTCTCGACTCTCGTTCCCGTATGGATAATTCAAAAGAAACATAAGTTTGAGAAGTCATAGATTACTTGCAATGGCATATGACATGTTTTTATTGCATATTTTTGTTAGCTAGTATGGGAAGACCTGTAATTGGTGCCTATTGTTTGCAGCAATTCCTTCGCTTAGGGCTCGAGATTGCTCAAAGAATGAGAAAGAAGCTCTCAACTATCTCTTTCTCCTCGTCCCATTGCTCAATGTCATCATCCCTTTCTTCTGGAAATCGTTTGCAGTTGTCTGGTCTGCAGATACCGTAGCATTCTTTGGAATGTACGCATGGAAGGTCAGTTGGGCATTTTCTTGGTTAAAAAGTTTCCTTTTGACAATTTACGGTTTTGTCTAACAAAAACCTATTCATCCTTCTTCTTCCGCAGCTAGGGTGGCTACAGAAAAGAGAATAGGAACTAGCTGCATGCAGTGGCCTTTCATTGAATCCACTGGTTCAGTACTTTCAGATGATTATCAAGTTCATAATTTACAATTAATTCATGCATGAAATTTCTTAAAGATAATTGTCGGAGCAATATACTGTCAGAAAGATGAAAGCTAGGAATTAGCAGGAGACGACACTTGCCTTGCTGATGCAGAACACAGATACTCCTTTCCTTCCAGATATGTAATGTGGATACACTGATGATGCAAAATTATGGGTTATCGCCTTACCGGCTTTTACCTTGACATGTACGTTTTTGACGTGTTATATTCAAATGTTGTGATGGACAACATGTATATAGTTAGTTCAAAGGTCGTTTGGATAATCTCGTATAATAAATTTTGGAAGTTGAATTATACAGAGTGCATCCATCTATAACTTAAAGACCAATCTACAACAATACCATTTTGGTCTGTGAGTTCTTAAATGGTGCTTTTTGTGCATGCTGATTGTGAATGAAAAACAATACCTTTGGGAGGGTTTATGAAACATTGGGGAATCATCCACCCAATGACATGTAAGTGGCATTATCAAAACAATATATAAGAACAGAAATGCAAATAACAAAAGAAGCCTCTTTTTTCTATTGATGCAGTAAAATGTCAATCAGACAACATCTACCCAAGGAACCCACAAACCCTACATTACTAACAGAAAGTCAAAAACTGAGGAACCATCTTATATACTCCTCAATTCTTAATTCTGATAGGCTCACAATTTACTTGACTAAAGAGTCAATGATGAAGCAAGAAAAAAAAAAAAAAACTCAATTTTATGTTCCTTTCTTGCATTTTCTAAGCAACCAAGTGCCTCTCACTTCTATTTTCTAGAGGATCTCTCATCATTTGTAATGTAGTGAACAAGTAGAAAACACAGTTTGGCCTTCTGGGTTTCAACAAAAATGGAAAATTTAGACTTTAAATTTTCAGGGCAATCAAATTAAGCATACCAGAAGCACTCACTCACAGGAAAAAAAAATTAAACACAAACTCAAACCACAGAGCAGTTCAAGAAGAAAGAGACGAAAAGGAGTAGCAGAAGGTAATTTGTTGTTCTGCCGGAGAACAGTATCTCCGGCGGCCGGAAAGGGAGGACAAGAGAGCAGAGTCGGATTTGGGCCAAGCTCACCATCTCAGCCGACCGGTAGTATTATGAGTATCAACTGGTTGAAACGACAAGTCGTAGTTAAATAGATTATTTGCCACAGTTAAATTTCAAAAAAAAAAAAGTTCAGTAGAAGAGAAAAGAAAGGAACTTTCTGGTGAACTCTGAGAACCAAATCGGAAGATCGAAAGGGCGAGAAAATGGTAGGACTGAGTGTCGTCTTCTTGATAATTTTAGTTTCTTCTGCAACTTCTGGAGCTGCTTCTCAATGTTCAATCAAAGGTGGCGCTCTCATTTTTGTGTTTTATTTTTATTTTTATAACCAGTTTTGTGTTTGTTCACTGAAACGATCTGGGTTTGATCAATTTTATGATAAAATTGTGGTTTTGTTGGGAATGCTTGTTGTTTGGCTAGTTCTGCTAATCTGCGGACGATAACTGTTAAGCTCATAAATTTCTAGGGCACTTTAATTGGGGAAGCTGGACTGCTGGAGTGACACTTGAATTGGGGGTTGTTTTAATTAGTGGGTTTTGGATTCTTGTTGTGTCATCATTTTGTATGGTTGGTAAGTCTATGCATTTCTATATTTCATTGTAGTGAGTTTTTTGAGAGAGGTGGTTTGGGGCTGAGAAATTAAGAAATAGTTGCTGCTATGCTATGTTTAGTGATATTTTGGATAAGTTCTGGATCTTGATCGGACGTGTCGTTTCATTGTTGTTTTAGCGGGATGGTTCTGAAATCTTATTTTAGTTGCAGAAACTCCATTGGTGAGGACTGAGGAATATTAGTGAGCTTCATTTCTATGTCTCATTATAAGGAGCTTGCTGAGGGAGGTGGTTTGGGGGTGAGAAATTCAGAAATAGTTGCTGCTATGCCATGTTTAGTGATATTTTGGATAAGTTCTGGATCTGGTTTGTATGTGTCATTTCATTGTTGTTTTAGTGAGATGCTTCTGAAATCTTTTGTTAGTTGCAGAAACTCCATTGGTGAGGAATATTAGTGAGCTTCATTTTTATATTTCATTGTAATGAGTTTGTTGAGAGAAAGTGTTTGGGGTGAAGAATTCAGAAATAGTTGTTGATATGCTATGTTTAGTGATATTTTGGATATGTTCTGGATCTGGTTTGTATGTGTCGGTTCGTTGTTGTTTTAGCGGGATGGTTCTGAAATCTTTTGGTAGTTGCAGAAACTCCATTGGTGAGGAATATTAGTGAGCTTCCTCAGAGTAATTACGGAAGAGGAGGATTATCTCATATTACGGTGGCAGGCTCAATTTTGCATGGTATGAAAGAGGTACGATATGCTCTGAACCACATCTATGTGTTCATGTTGATGTTATAAGAAGTGTTTCAGAAGGGAGTATCTTATTGAAATCAGCTCTATGTGCATCTTAACCGGGGAAACTTTAAACTATAATGAATCACATATTTTTGCAAATCTTTTGTAAGGTTTACCCAATTTCTGTCACAGGTGGAGGTATGGCTTCAAACTTTTGCTCCAGGATCACGCACGCCTATTCACAGGCACTCTTGTGAAGAAGTTTTCGTTGTGCAAAAGGGTAGTGGGACTCTCTATCTTGCCTCTAGTTCACATGAAAAGTACCCTGGAAAGCCTCAAGAGTTCCCAATCTCTGCGAACAGCACATTTCATATCCCTGTTAATGATGCTCATCAGGTAAAACCCTCTACATTTTACTGTTTTCAGCTAGAAGATAAGGTTAGGAAATTTGTATTTTTCAAAATCTTTCTCATGTGAAGAGAGATGGTAATGTTTGTGATCCTTTATGGTCCTGAAACAAACATGCACCCTGACGTTTGAGGGTCTTCAGTTACGTCCCTGTGAAACCAACTTAGAAAACTGCCAATGTTGAGTCTTCGCTTATCACCTACATCTTTTAAACCTCAGAATGTCTTTATATCATCATATGCTAGTTGACGCGCACGCGCACACTTACAAAAGAAACCTAACTTTTTTGAGGATCATATATCAATTGTGACACTGCCGATGACTGTACGATTTTCGTTGTCATGTCAATGGAGACTTGGTTTGTATTGCATGAATTATCAGATGCTAGTTGATCAAATGTGCACACAAAAAGGCATACTGACTTGTGAGGGTTTTGAGTCTATCTTTGAAATGCCTAAATTGCGTATTATTTTCATTCCAGGTCTGGAACACAAATGAACATGAGGATCTCCAAGTCTTAGTGATAATATCTCGTCCACCCGTCAAAATGTAAGTAGTTTCTCTGTTGTCATGTTACACGCTGCATTGTTCAATACGGTTATTCTATCCCTCTTCATCTATGTTGGTGTTAATTACTCGAGTGCCATGTTCTCTAAAAGCTTTTATGATGTCATTTCCAATAACCTAGAGTCTATTGTTAAACTCAAGGTATGAGATCTGTTGTCTCAATGTTTTTGGGACTTGTGCCTACATTGCCAAACAATTCCATCTCTTTTGACATGTTATTAGCTCAACCGTCTTTGCTTGGGATAGGGTGCGTACTATATACAAGTTTATCCTAGATTTTTGGATTTACTTAAACAATGATTCATTATTCATATCTATGATTCATGAGCCCTGCAACATCAGTTGTGCATAACGTTCTATTTGCATTATTTGGTTCTTCGTTTTCTCTAAGAGAAGAGTTGCATTATCTTGCTGCTTTCAGATTCATTTACGAGGATTGGTCCATGCCTCACACAGCGGCAAAATTGAAGTTTCCCTACTATTGGGACGAGCAATGCTTTGAAGCATCTCCAAAAGATGAGCTTTGATTATGAAGCCACAACCTGTAAATAACTTAGTTACACCATGTGCCTTTCAACATTTTGTTAGAAACAATACTTATCAAAAGAGAAACTAGAGTTAATGTTTTGAGAAATAGAGGTTCTAAACATGAAATTGAAACAGAGATGAGTTGACTATCAGTAAAGGTGTATGTTAGTATGTTACCGTTGCCATGCTACTGGTAGATTGAGTTTTGGATTTTAGTGCAAAATATGCAGATTTGTCTGATTGGATCCAAAATTTGTCGTATCAGATTTTGAAATTTTCAATACCCGTTGATTAGGATCCAAATTGCCAACTCTACCTACGGGTTGTATACAAGCCAGGAATATCTATTTCCAAGTAGTGTATTGGCACATGTTAATTTTCTTTTCCTTTAGCTATCATTACTTTAAACAGAACAAAAAAAAATAGAATCTGTGGGTACATGATTGTGAATTGTGATATCCACATGAAAACAAACTCCTAGCAAATATCAGTTTAGCCACCCATCCAACTCCTCCACAAGAAGAATTACAAACAAAAAAAAATCATAGTAAGATTACACTGACTATGGTTACAGCCAGGAAGTTGCAATTACCCCTTCTTTTTAGACGAGCTTCGTCGTTTTGCCTCAGCCTCGGCAACCAGAACATAGAATTCTGATCCAAGCATTTCATGTACGTCGATATTCTGTGATGTGGCCATGTCAACGGTTTCCATAATCACCTCCAAAGTAATATTGAAACCTAGAGTGGAAAGAACCCGGACAGCATTTGCAATCCTGCATATGTTTTGTCTTGTCTCTAGAGGTGTATAAGTCTGTTCTTGCTGATCAAGACTCATGGACTTGGTGTTCAGTTCAGACTTGTTCCCTTGATCAACCAGCATAGCGTCTCTGGCTTCAACATGCTCACCAACCCAAATGAATCCATTGTAGCCGAGTATCAAGTCTATTCCATATTGTTCTAGATAGTGAAAATGTTGCTTGCGTCTCCTCACCAGATATGGGGAGATCGTGAGTAACTGACCCTTCTCAAGCTGTAATGTACATATCGAAGTTAAAGAAACTGCAAGGAAAATGCAAATGAAGATTCAGGAATGGCTATGCTACAAACCTTTCCATACTTCTGACTTCTTGCTTGGAGTTGAACACTGCCATCATGCTGGAAATTACGAACTTCAGCCTAAAAATCAACTTACTCTTTAGTCCTGTTACTTACTTTGTACAAGAAGATACAATAAATAAATAAAATAATCCAGAATCTATGTTAATGGACTTACACACAGAACATCACCCTCTTCAAATATAGTGCGCATGTTGAGTTCATCTATAGCAGTTCTTCGTCTCTAGAAAATAAAAGAAAGGAATTTTAAAAAGGTATAGCAAATCTAATAAGGGGAGAAGCATAATAGTGCACTCTCAGATATACACAAGTTAAGAAAAGATAAACAAACATCATGCTCCAAGATCCACCTTGACGAAAATATTTCTTAATCTCACAAGGAACAGTTGAAGATTTGATCAATAAAATGAAACAATTAAGCATGATACTGAATACAGATACCTTAAAACACATCATTGAGACTGATACCACCATTCATAGCCCTCATTCAAAAAACATTAAATTGCTTAAGCAAACAAAGTAAAAAAGCATTTCACTTTAGAGGCCAACAAAAAATTTGGGTTTCTTTGTTTCTGTGTTCAGATTAAGTAACATGATGTTTTGAATGAATAATGCCTTATATATATTTTCCCGAACAAATAGCAATTCTGAAATACTACATGTTTTATACCAGAAAACAAAATTGCTAAAAGACTAATCCAAGGGTTTATACTACCTGGATACCATCTGGCAAGTTCATTGAAGAAAGCATCAAAACTGCATCTTGGCTATAATTTATCTCCAATCTCCAGCGCTTTGGGGCCACCTGAACAACCACGAATCAGAATGAATAATAGAAAAATCATCCTTCATAAAGGCCAGTAGCAACAAAAAACTACTTCTATAGCTTTAAATGGCTATGTCATAACATATTCCCTTAAGGATCAAATAAGGTTCAATTTTGTTTAAAACATTCTACACAAATTTACTCAGCATTCAACTACATCACAATTCACATCAAAGATTTTCAAGTAGGCACCATAAACATAGAACAAGATCATTACATGATATTGAACTTAAACCTCTTAAGTCTTTCTTTTTGCTTCTACTTATGGAATCATTCAAATGAACGAACGATTCTAAGACGATCCACCAAATGACTAGTGAATAAGTACCTTTCTTACAGTTAAGATTGATTTACTCATGCCATGGCAAAATCTCAAATCTTAAATCTACAAAAACTCAGAGAAATTCCAATTCACCTCAATGACACGCCCTACAATGATATCTCCAACCTCTGGCTTGTACCTACAATCATTCAAATTTTCTAATTCACTCATTTTCACAAATTCGTTCATGATCAATACGAGCAACAATGCTATAAAACAAAGGAAATGCAACTACCTGGCTCGCAACGTGCGAACATAGACCAGCTTGTTCACTCGCTCAACCACTCCACACAGAGACGCCACCACTTCGCCATTTAGCTCAGACGTTCCGTGTCCCCTTCAAACAAACAGCCAAAAACAAAAATTAGAAAGTGAATTTTCAAAAATTTGCAGAGCGAGCTCCAGAAATGGCGCTCGATTAAGTGTTAGGGTTTGGAGATCGTACTTGAGAACGCCATCTTCGTGGTCAATAGGGATGGTATCGGCGATGGTGACGGAAGCATTGGAATTGGCATTCCGAGACAGAGATTCGAGAATGTTCAGAGCTTTTTGTAGTCTAAGCCTCTGAGTTTGATTCAGAGGAAGCTTCAAATCTCTCATCTCTCTCTCTCTCGAACAGATTCTTCCACTCTAAAACCCTAACCTGAGTTCTCTGAGGTTTTTGCCTCTTCTCTTCTTCTGCGTTCAAAACCCAGAGACAGAGAGTCTTGAACCCTAACAGGTTCTATTTCTAATTTCATTTGGGCCATCTCACTTGGGCCTTCCTCTGTTAATTTATTGATGATGCTGGGCTGGGCTTGGATGGGCTGGGCTTTGAGGTATTTTTATGATTTTCCTACAATTATTAATAATAACAATATATGGATATATCTTGCAAACAAAATATTAGATTTTGAGGTCCATAATTATTTTTTCATCTAGAGGTATGCTTGGGTAAAAAAATAATCTCTCCCCAAAAAAAGTCTTTTAACAAAATTATATTGTTTGAAATTAACACTAAAAATGTGTTTCCATAAAGAAAAAAAAAAACTAATAAAGGTGAGTTATTATAAAAACAAATTATGTAAAAGTTAGTGATGTATATATTCTACCCTACTTTTTAGGGATAATAGGCAAAACTTCACATCATGCATCTATTTTTACTCAAGCAATATTGTATGTCCTAACTCTCACAAAAATTACCCTAAAACATAAATTGCCAAAATTTCAAAAATAACATACACAAACAAATTCTACCGAATCAAATAGAGTAAATTCGTGCAATGAATGGGAGCAATGCATAAAAATTCACACATGATAAACATCACTTTTACAACTAAACACGCTTTTGAGATAAATGTATTTATAATTGATGCGGTGAACTGTATCTACCTAATAATTTTCAAAATCTTTACTTATTATACGTATTGCTCTAGAATTTGACTAATTTTATGATCATCAAATTGGACAAGCTGTCATGCTGAGATATAGCTAGATTTTGCTAGTAATAGAAAAAGCAAAGATTTGCAGTAACATGAATCCCTCATTACAAGGAATAATTGCTTCCGAGAATTGTTCTCTTCCTCACAAATATTACCCAAAAATTTCTCTCATAATCAACCTTCTATATCCTCTCCCTCCCGGCGGCGCAACCACTGGTTGCTCCACCACCACCAACCACCACTACACCACCATCATCACATTTCTCTACATTCTCTCACGATCATTGTTCGTTATATTTAATTAACATTTTTTATTAAATTTAATTATTAGTTTAGTTTCTAGGACAGGATGGCCTCTCGGAGGAGCTCTTCTCCGATCCGTCTCACCGGCCTCCTGTCTTCCCTCCTCCTCCTCCTCTCCTCCGCCGCCTCCGCCGCCCGTCGCGATCCTTCCGACGACAATGTCTTCCGCGAAGCTCCTGCGTACCGCAACGGCGCGTCCTGCCGCTCCGTCGCCGATCGCATCCACATCGCAATGACTCTCGACGCAAATTACCTCCGCGGCACCATGGCCGCCGTCTTCTCCATCCTCCGCCACTCCACCTGCCCGGAGAATTTCCAATTCCACTTCCTCTGGTCCCACTCCGACCCCAAAATCGTCTCCGCCATCAAATCCACCTTCCCCTACCTCGATTTCAAGGTCTACAGGTTCGAAACCAACCGAGTCCGCAACAAGATCTCCAAATCCGTCCGCCACGCGCTCGACCAGCCGCTCAACTACGCCCGGATCTACCTCGCCGACCTCATGCCGTCGCACGTGAAGCGCGTCCTCTACCTCGACTCCGACCTGGTCGTGGTCGACGACATCGCCAAGCTCTGGGCCGTCGACATGGAGGGGAAGGCGGTGGCGGCGCCGGAGTACTGCCACGCCAACCTCACGAAGTACTTCACCGACCGGTTCTGGTCCGACGCCGACCTGGCCGCGACGTTCGCCGGACGGCGCGCGTGCTACTTCAACACCGGCGTGATGGCGGTGGATCTGGAGAAGTGGCGGATCGGGAGCTACACGGAGAAGGTGGAGGAGTGGATGGCGGGGCAGAAGCAGAAGCGGATCTACAGCTTGGGGTCGTTGCCGCCATTTTTGCTGGTTTTGGCGGGAAACATAAAAGCAGTGGATCACAGATGGAACCAGCATGGGCTCGGTGGGGACAATCTGGAAGGAAAGTGTAGGACCCTCCACCCTGGGCCCATCAGTCTATTACATTGGAGTGGAAAGGGCAAGCCATGGTTGAGATTGGATTCTAGGAAGCCCTGCACCGTTGATCATCTTTGGGCTCCGTACGATCTCTACCGTTCATCTAGACACTCGTTAGAAGAATAAGCCCTGCACCGTTGATCATCTTTGGGCTCTGTTTGATCTCTACCGTTCATCTAGACACTTGTTAGAAGAATATTAAGTTCAGAAGTAGGAGAAGAGAAGGAGAGGGTTAGTATTATTTTTTCATTTTTTTTTATGAAATTGATTGATTTTAATATTTTTGAAAAGAATTATGTATATTATGGGAATGGGCGCGAAGATTGTTAGAACATTATACGACGTCGAATTATAGAATAGTTTTTTTTTTTTTTTTGGATAGAGTAGTTATAGGGGCCAATTTTGCAATTTATTTTGGTGAGTTGTTACGAGTTTCGGTCCAAATTTGTAAGAAAAAACAAAAATAAGATTATATACATAAATAAACATTCCGACATAATTCTGTTTCAATTTTTCTTGTACGTTTATTAGATTGTTAAGTATAGATTGTTATGGGTCGGATTTGAGTCAGATCGATTTGTTGGTGGATGATTGTTTAGTACTTGCACTTGTTTAGAGTTGGCAAAAGTGTACTCGATCCGCCGGATACCCGAAACCCAACTCATTTCAGATTGGGTTCGGGTTTGTATTTATCGACACTGAAATTGGTCAGGTGTACTCAGCCGAGACCATATGTTTTATGTCTAAAATCCAACCAACACAAAAAACATATAAGGTCGGTTTAGGGTTAGAGTCCAACCCGACCCGACCCGACCCTAATTCTTGCCACTTATTCACTTGCTTTTGTTAGCATCTATTTCGCTTTTATTTATGGCTCTGTAAATCAGGCAGGTACCAAAGTAGTTGGATCTTGGGAAAGAATAACCAAGGTAAGAAAATTTGTATTAAAATTACTTTGCTCTCTCTTTCTCTTGAGCATCACATCAACAGTTCCAATAATTCCTATAGTTACATTTCCCATAGAAAAATAAGATTCAAAATGTGAGAAAAAAAAAACAACACAATGAAAAAAAGCTAGATATCCTCTCCTTTTTTTAGTGGATGTTACTATTATGGCTCCAAGTTTCTTCTCATAGCTTCCTTCCTTCTCTGGATAAACTCTGAAGATTTCTCATTAATATTTGCTTCCACACTGAACAGTGGCCTCAACCTTGGAGGAGTATAGATTCTTGAATCACCATCTTCAAGATTAATCTTCATCTTCTCCTTCTTCTTACCCTTGATCTTGATCATTTGATGATCAGAATAATTGCCATCACTGTCCATTAGAGGCACCTCCTTCTCCGAGCTGATCCTCTTCTTGATCCTCTCGGGAAGGAGAACAGAAGATCCAAGATCGTCGATTGGAGTCCAGTTCTCCAAATGATCATGGCCTGTTAGTCCTTTGCGCCACGTTGACTTGTCGTCTTGTTCTGTGTCAGTCTTGAAACTTACTTTGTTCTTCACACCTGGAGGATCCTCGATTAGAACCTCGGTTTCGGGTTTCCGCGGCCCCAAGGTTACGCGCTTGAGGCCGCGAGAGACGAGGCTGTGGATGATGAAATTGAAGAGCCTGTGGCAAATGCCAAGCTGCTGGATTTGGCCATTCTTGTTTTGCATTTTTGCTGTTGTGTGTGTGTTTTATGAGATGTGTGTGTGATTTTATGGTGTAGAGACTCATGAAAACATATAATGGGTTGCTTTTATTTTAATTTATTTGCTTAGCTAGCTAGCATGATTCTATGCTTGGTACGTGGGGTAAGGAGAAAATTAAAGAGACTAGTGATTTTGATGTGTGAAAAGAAAAATTCGTTTCCACTACTTTTGTTTATTTTAACCCCCAATGCAAGGAGATAGCATAGGCCATGCGTATTGCCAGTCTATAAATACTACAGGGAAATTGTAAGACTATTGAAATGAATATGATGGACAAAGATTATTCAAAGAAACAACTTAATAATATTAACCGCTACACATATTTTGATAAGATGTGAATCATAATAAATTAGAACTAATATGTATTAACTGAATAATTTAAATTGTCCAAGCCAACAATTAACAATTTACAAGTTAATATAACATAATATTATTGGTCGTTCAAATTTGCATTTTGATAAAGGCGAAAATGTAATTTACATGTTTTCTCTCATTCTTAAAAGATGTTAAAATCTCACACGAGGCCACGAACTCTTTTAAGAATCAACTCCTTAAAGAAATTTGTATTCTTTAAATCATCATTGCCAAACAATCTAGTGTAACATTTATTTTCTTCTCAAGTTTTACTTATGTGACATCTTCTTTAAAGAGACATTAGTATTACTAAAAAATTAAATATATATTCTTTTATGGGATAATAAGAAATAATATGACCAATAAAAATTTACGGAATAGGAACACTTAAATTTATTAGTAGATTCACATTAGATCTGTGACCTGAATTATCAGATATTGTTAACTTGTTTCACTATCTAGTAAAAATTTATAAAATACATACATGTGAGTTATTAACCAATTCACATTAGACCCGCGACCTGATTGGTCCGATTTAAACTATTGCGAAAGTGGGTGTGGTCTGTCTCTCAAGTCTCTATTGCTAATCCAATCTCTATTAGAAAATTCATACAAAAAAAATTGATTGATTCCAAAATGAAAAAGGGGAGTGGAATTTTCTAGGCCTTGCTTGCTTGGTTTTGCAATTTTTTGCTCAGCAAAATATTCCCAGACAAGACCCAAAAATCAACACGCCAAGCCAATGAACCATCTCTTTTACTTGACATTTCCATTGTGGTTCACGTTTCTAATATTTTATTTGTGAAGTCATTAAAAAACTATTCCAAAACACAAATATAATTTTGACACGATTTTTGCTAGGAATATAATTTTAAAATTAGCTGTTTTAAAAATAAACAAACATACAATGGGTTTATAATTTAAAGAGACGAAAAACAATAGAAGTTTAGATGTTAAAATTTGGTCAAATCAACGATTGATTAAGACAAGTTTTTTGTCCAGCGAATTTACGGGCGTTAGTAGGGTTGGGTGATTGAATAATCTATAGGAGCTGGTATGAGAGAGGTGGACGAAATGAGTAGCTTGAACTATAGAACGAAAATAGTTGTTTTAGAAGAAGACTGATCAGTCACATAGTTTGCTATGGATGCAATTGCAAAGAATGATTTCGCTGTAGACAGAGGTTATCCCGGGATCGCCTAAAGATACATGTGGGGCGGTTTTCAATTCAAGCGGTCAGTGCAGGGCTGGTTGGGTTGTCTGGGACAATGTTGAGGTGGTGGTGGATTTTTCTAAAGTAGGAGGTATTGGAGGCCGAGTTGGTGGAGAATTGGTCGATGTGTGAGGCGATCAAGTAGGTGGGGGATAAGGATTGACAAAATTTAGTGGTTAATTCTAATATGTTTTAAGTGGTTTATGATTTATTTTTTTGATAAGCGACGGGATAACAGGACTATAAATACCAGTGTTTTCTCACCTCCTAGTGGGGGCGTCACCCGAGTTAGTTGTTAGTTCTCCCCTTAAACCTAAATCTCACCTCAGACCTTCGGCAAGGAGACTTGAACCTGAGACCTCAAAGGAAATTCAAAGCGCATCAACCGTTTAGTCCAACATGCCTTGGTAAGTAGTTTAGCTTTGCAGGGTATAGGCTAGGCTATCAGTGCTTTCAGTTTGATTATTAATGACATGTTAGCTCTTACGGTTTTATTTGTTAGCTTAGAGTTTGATCTTGTTAAAGTACTTGCGAATCAAGTAGTCCATGTGTTAGTAAGACGTTCAAATTATGTGTCGAGTGGATTTCAATTCTTGATTAATAAATTTCCTTTTTGTGTTCAATTTTTTATACATAGAAACTCATCCAAATATGGGCCAATTCAAAACTCCACACCCAATCATTCAATGATAGGCCCAAATTTATTGGCCAAGATCAGACCGGCCAGAGACATCGACCGGCCACCGACCCATGGTGCGCACGTGGTACCAGGCGCATTATAGCAAACCCCACCCCACTGATCCAAGAACTCTTGTTCTATATCGATACACACCACCACCATCACCATCACCAAGCCACCGAAAGTCCCTTCACGATTCTCATTTTCTAAGACAAATCATTTTCTTCCACTTTCTTTCCAATCTCCAAAAACCCTAATTTCCCATGAATTTTTTCAAATCCGTCTTCTCCGACGAGCCAGAACCTCCCAGATCCGATCCCGAATCTTCCAAAATCGATGAACGAAGAGGTTCCGATTCGTCGGATTCAGATCCCGATTCGCCGACGAAACAGCACGAATCAAACCCTGATCCCGATTCTGAATCTGAATCTGAGCCTGAATCGAATGGCGGATGGAGCTTCGGAGGTCTGATGAGAACCTTAACGGTCAAATCGGAATCGGTCATCGAGACCTACCGGCGGGACCTCCAGGAATTCGGGTCGGGTCTGAAGAAGGAGATCGAGGTGGCGCAGGGGTCGCTGGAGACGGTGAGCCAGGCCATCGATGAAATCGGGAGCACCGTGATCAAAGGTACGGCTCAGATCATCTCTCACGGCAAGGAGGTAATCCTAGCCGCTGATCTTGAATCCGAATCGTCTGACAGTAACAATTATGGTAGTAATCAAAATCAGAGCTTCAATTCGAAACGTTACAGTAGGTTTGATGCTCAGGTTCGTGCGATTCAGGGTGATGTTAGTACGTACTGTGAGGAGCCTGAGGATTTGAGTGATTATAGTAAGTGGAAATTAGGGTTTGTTTTGGAGGAGAAAAGGGAAGAAATTGAGATTTTGTTGGAAGAAAATGGAGCTATGGAGAGTGTTTACAAAAGGGTTGTTCCGGGTAGTGTTGATCACCAGACATTTTGGTGTAGGTACTTCTATAAGGTGCATAAGCTTAAACAAACTGAGGATTTCAGAGTTAAGCTTGTGAACCGGGCCATTTCGACTGAAGAGGAAGAGCTGAGTTGGGATGTCGATGATTCGGACGACGAGAAGGAGAAGGAGAAGCATAATAAGAACCATTCGGTGTTGAAAGAGAATCGGGAAATGGGTTCAGAAACTTCTGATGATAGTGCCAAGGATGATGAGAAGTCACGAGTCGCCATTCAAAATATGGAAGGGACGAGCACTGATATTCAAGGTGGTCCATTGAAAAAGGAGGACTTGGCTGGAAAAGATTCTGATCAACCCGGAAAGCAGGATAGTGTGGACGGTGCATCGAAGATTGAAAGCGCTAAAGTTGATGATAAGGGAGAGAATATTGCTAGTGAGGATAATGTGGGCAAGGCTGCAGAAGAATCAAGTAGAAATGGTGATGATAATGATGATGATGATGAGAAAGCACATTTGGAAAAGAGTTCCGGAGGGAACAAGGAAGAAGCAGAATCAAAACCTGAGGAGAAAGTGGTGGTTTCGGAAATTAAGTCTGACCATGGAAGAGAATCTTCTAAAGGCAGTGACTATTCGGTGGTATCAAGCCAGCCATCATTGCCCGAGGAAGAAGACCTTGGTTGGGATGAGATTGAGGATCTTAGCAGCATTGACGATGATAAGAGACTGACTCAAAGTGGAAGCCCTAACAGAGTGGACCTGCGGAAGCGGTTGAGTGTTGCAGAAGAAGAGGAAGATTTGAGTTGGGATATTGAAGATGATGATGAACCTGTTAAAGCTTAATGTCTAGCATATATTCCTCTATATTTGTTCCTGCTACTGTTAAATATATTTATAGGTTGGGAAGGATTCAATTCTAAGTTGTCAAGTTGATTAGTTTCTATCCTCTTCATTTTCTTTTGTTATGGTCTATATCAGTATTCAAATTTAATGCAATTGTGTTCATAATAAATTTGTTGTTTTCTTTTGTATACCTTTGTACAGATCCTTTAGAAGATGTGTGTGGTAATTGATGTACTGTATGGAGATACTCATGATCCTTGTTGAGACTTGTGAGTTGGGACAATGTACCTATGAGTTCAAATGGAAATTAATAAAGAGTATAATATTATAGAAAAATAGCTTTACTTGAGTTCTAATACTCCCAGGTGGTTCCTTAATTTCTACTTCTCCAAGTATATTATGTTAAGTTTGTTGCCTCTTCCATTTGAAAGGGACAATCATGTATATTATTCCTATTCTTACTCAGCTTCAGACTTAAAACTGCTGAGCTATTTTATTGAAAGCTTCTTTCTTGTTTGGTTAACAAGTACTTGTCATGTTGACAAGTGTTTAGTTTTGAGTTTTTAGTATTACGACAATTATTTTGACGATTTCATTGAAAATCTCAAACGAGAACAAAAAGCATGGTAGTAGATACGGTGAACACTGCTCATCTCACCGACACGCGAACGTGTTGCCTAAAAGCTCATATCAGTTTTGTGTTGGAGAAGCATCAAGCGGCTGGGGGTGTTTCAAGTAGAGTGGTGGGTTGTGGGGTGTCAGCAGGCTTTGCAGGCTGGAGAGGGGACATCAATGTTTTCGGTCTAATTTCATGAGTTTGTGCTAATAAGACTCGAATGGTGGAAGCAGTGGCCCTCCAAAGAGTAGTCAAATTGACAATAGACCGGAATTGGAGCCAAGTAATGTTCGAGAATGACGTATTACAAGTGACTCAATCGATTTCCACCGAAGGGGAGTATTCTAATGTCTTTGGTCTTGTGTTTTTTAATATAAACAACTTATCAAGATGCTTTGCTAGTTGTGTTTTTTCTTTTACCCATAGATATGCAAATAGAGTGGCTCATGACTGAGCTGGTTGAAGACTTGTTTTGAGAGAATAATTTGTGCTTTGTTAATTCACCATTTCAAAGCAATACAAAACTCTGGTTCACATCCCAGAAGCTACTTGTATAATCCAGTAAACTGATATGATTAACTTGTGAAAGTGAAAAGAAACATTCACAAGGATGATAAAGCAATTCTCAAATGGGAGAATAGAGATGTGTCTGTAAATTAGAAAAGATTGATATAAATGACTGAAGTTGATACAAAACTCTGCCCTCTACTAGTGCTAATTCACACTCCTCAAACTCAAAGCTCAACTACTTCTAAAGCCCCACCATGGTTGATGATTGGCATCCAAGAAAAGTATAGTGACCAACACTAGAAATTAACCTAATCTTACTGAGGAAAAAGGGAAGCAAAACCCAGAAAGAAAATGAAATTAACAAACTCCTGAAAGAAAAAAACCACCTGGCCTTTGTTTGTACAAATAAGAGAAAATGCTCCTTCTGAGCAAGTGAACAACCTGATGCTCCTCTCAAGGCCATGCATATCAGATCGACTTCACATTTCACACCAATTTGAACTTTTCCTTCAAACAGTGATGCCCGAGTTCGATGTGGACTCTGCTACACGCGCCTCCACGGGAGAAGGTAATGCGAGAAGGCGATTCTTCTGGGCGCGAGGTGGAAGATGCTTTGCGGGTTTTCTTGATCCCATTGTCCATGGCAAGAAAACGCCTGTTCCACCCCTAGGGAGCCTTCTCGGGGTGAGAACCATAGGGCGAACCGGGGCTAACATGACAAGTGGAGCACGAAGGACTCCCCATTTGGGGATCGCATCCATTGCCTCGCAGCCATTGAGAGCTCCATTGGGAGTATGGTAAGGGGAGGGCACTCCAGGCTGCCATAGAGTCATTGCTGTAGTCTGAGGGATTGTCGTTGGAGACAGGCATTGGTTGGAGGAGTCTGGCCGGACCCTAAAGAACGTGATGCTAACCCGCCTGTTCGGAGAAGGGCACATGACATGTCTTGCCATGTCAGCACTGTTTCCTCTCATGACTAGGAGTGACCTGTGAAAAGTTAGGACTATGTCAATACCGTCTGAGACATCGTCTTTGTTAAATTTAATGAGTTCACATGTCAGTTGTTACATGAACATATCAGTTTTTGAGAATTTAGAATACGCACCCTTCTTTGAGCGACAACATGAGCGGTCCTTTATAGTTTCCATCGTTATCACTCACGAGAATACGCCCAAAAGCCATTGTTGATTCGGAGAGCAGAAGAGTAGAGATGGGCTGCTCCAAATGAGGTGGTTTCAAGAAAGGCTGTGAATGCTCCTCCTACAAGAAAACGATATCCGATCAGTCTTCGACTTCACCTTTACGCTACAAAGCTAATTTACATTGAAAGGCAAAAGCTTAAATTGTACAATACCTCATCAAAGTAGCTAATGATGCAACTATTTGGTCTTTTATATACTGGTAGTAGTTGCCACTGGATCATGTGATCAATGACACTTTCAAGAAGAGCTGGAATTGGCTCTATATTACCTAAAAACACAAATAATCAAAACCCGATTCTCCACAAGTATATATATATATAACCGTAAAAGCTAATTAGCTCATCTTACTTGATTGGTTGTTGTTTGCATCGTCTTCCTTTACATG
This sequence comes from Pelargonium nanum, assembly GCA_036897485.1. Lineage (NCBI taxonomy): Eukaryota > Viridiplantae > Streptophyta > Magnoliopsida > Geraniales > Geraniaceae > Pelargonium > Pelargonium nanum. The sequence goes on along the minus strand of JAYMTF010000651.1, from coordinate 5,142 downwards.
TCCAAAAATCGGAACCCCGAACTGAATCAGCTCTCTCCTGTTTCCTTTGATCTGCTTGTTGAATAAAATGAAGGTATCGCCTATATTCATTCAAGAGAAGCCACTTAGATGTTAGAAACAAACATGTTACATCTTTTCGCCAAGCAAGTTATTCTATTGCCAATTTATGCATAATTCAACCAAAACGATATATTTAGCAAGGCATCGGGTGCTCGTTTCGTGAATTTCTCAATGCAATTAAGTGATAACTCGAGCGATGAAAGATGAAAGGTTGTGAGACGGGCACTTACCTGAGAGTTCACCATTCTGGCCAGCAACTTGGAGTTCATTCACAAAATCAGTGAGCTTCAAGAGCTCCGCGTCAGTGAATATGTCCTCGTATAGCTTCAATCCTTTCACAACATTCACCTGTCCGACGCAACCATTTGTGATAGTCAGTACACTAATATACAATCAAAATTTAACTACTTTCTTTTATTGAATTTTATGCATTCACGAAAGTGTTTAAATTTCGGGAAAAAAGGGAACTCGCCATATGCCCTTTCACTGGCTCCTTCGCTGTGAAACCTTTTGTCAACTTGATCTGCGCGTTACGTGCATCGCAATCTTCATGATTCGAGCACAAGTCCACGTCTTGTGGAGCGGGCTGCACGTCTTGAGAACCTAACAAACATAACATAATCAGACAGTAGAAGATCCAAGGACAGCTCCAAAAAAACAACTCATGTACTGAAATGTCCATTTGCAAGAAACTTCCACAAAAGACATGATTCTCTGCAACTCTAACATTTGCATTAAATCCAAAAACATCAAAACAAGAAACCCAATTTGTTACTATCTTAAATGAACTCACAATGATACAGTAGAGCAACAGTTCAATCAAATATCCAAATCACATGACAACAAAAGAACAAGCATTGCAACATTGAATTCACCTCAGTTACCAATTGTTGTTCACATTAAATTCACAAAACAATCAATGATCGACCCAACTTTATTTATGATTTGTAGCCATAAATATAAATTACGATGAATTTGCAACGAACTTTACTAGCAAAATTATGAGGGAAATGCGAGGAAATCACTTCCAAACATGTTTTTTTTTTTTTACAAATATAATTAAACCCATTTAGTACCTTCCTTGGTTCTTGGAAAATGTTTGTTTCTTGTTACAGTTAAAGACAAAAATCTTTAACTGTCAAGAGAAACAGGACATGTAAGAACTAGAAAGTAGAAACAGCTCAATCCTAAAAATTTGCTGACCAACAACACCAGTTTTTGTCTCTTCCTCACATTGGATGCCTCGCCCGAGTTGACCCGGTAACTCGCCCGAGTTGACCCGGCCTGTGATTTTCTTTGGGATCACCACCCAAATGTCAAAACACACCCTCCAACATAATCACCCGTGACGTCACCGACGAGATCGGACGGTTGTGATCGCTCGCCACCTAACATAACACATCTCTAGACTCTAAATCAACGGTGGATCCTCTGCTACCTAAAACTACCAGTTACGCCTCCGTTCGCAGCGGAACTTTTTTCAGACACAGACACTTAATCCCTGGAGAGTAACAACCTCAACGATATCAAAAAAATGAAAATAAAAATAAAAAACTGTTTTTCACGAATTTTTTTAAAAAATAATAATCTAATTTCCATATTTGAAAAGGTAAGAGGAGGCGGATTTGAATGCGAGGATCGGTAAACAGATGTTTGACTGCTGTTTGTTTCCTGAGAAAATGAAGGAAAGTGAAATTTGAAAATATTTCTTTTCTTTTTAGATTCTCTTAATTACTAAAATACTCCGTAATTGTTTAGTAATTAACTGTTGTGTTATTAAATAATCTAAATTACGTCAACTGGTTACATCGAGCTAAGTGAAGATCTTAATTTTTCTGTATCTAACGCTCATAAAAGACTCTTCTTTTCAGAAAGTTTAATTTTCTAACTGTACTCAACATCACATCATGCAGGGATTTTATTTGTTAAATCAAGAACAGTTTAAACAGAGTAACGATAAAATTAAACCTTTTTAAGCAAAAAAACATGAACTTTTTGAGGAAATTTTCTTTTTCAACATTTTCTCGGCATCCAAACAATGCACTTTAGAACGAGCACACAAATTTCAGAGTAAAATCAAGAAAAAAAATGTTTTAAAATATGAGATCTTCACCGATTTTTCTTCACAATTTCCGATGAAAAATCTGGAATCGATGAAAAAAAATGGAAAGAGGAAAGCGACTTTTTTTAAAAAAAAAAATCAGAACTTACCTGAATCAGTGATATCACTATCAGGAGCATCGTCCTCTTCCGCAACCTCATCGCCGCCTTTACTCGCCGCCGCTTTTTCCTCCAATTCGACAATTTTCTTCTCCTCCGAGCACATTTTCACCTCCGCCGCCGCGGCGGCGACGCCGTGCTCCTCCCCTCGGCTCTCCGCCACCTTGGCCGCCGTGACACGCCGCAGCTCCACCGCCACGTCAGCAATAGAGTGGTACTTCTGCATCTGGAGGACGGGGATCCAATTGAGCCTCCTCCGGTGAACCGCCGTGAAGACGGCGTCGTAGTCCGATCCACCGAGCTGCGCCAGGTGGCCGCAGAGGGCGTCGATGATGGCGTTGGCCGCCGCGAACTCGCCGCGGTACCAGGCGATAATGGCGTCCTTGGCGACGGCGTCGGTCATGAGCATGGGAGGTGGCTGAACTGCCGCCGGAGCTCGATCGGACGTCGGAGACGCTGGCCCAGCCGCCATCGGCATACCAGTGAAAAATTTCTGGTACAATGAGGCCTCGCCTTTTTTTACCTCCGAGGACCGAAAAATCGGGAGATTTATCGGATCCGGCGCTGCGTATCGGCCGAAATATAGGCGAACCGGTTGCGATGAGAGAGAGAGAAGCGAGAGGGTTGTTGGTGTTTTGTTTCACAGCAGAGAAAAGGGGTTTTGGGAGATGGTGATTTATATTTGGAGGCTCTGTGGCATTTCCGTACCCGTGGGACCCACTTGCTGACATGGCAATTTTTAGGGGCGCTATGGCGGTGACGTGGCATGTTTTTGTACCGAGCGAATTTTTGGTTAGCGGGGAAGTATGGTTATACCGGAACATTTTGATGGGAAGGTGGCGGTGAAAATACGAAAATGCCCTTCGTTCATTGATTGGCACGTGGGAAATTCGGTCGGGCTGGTTTTTATAGGGAAGAGTGGGAAAAAACTAAGTTGCTTTTTCGACACGTGCGATCATGTTAGAGTGAAGTGTCAATTTTAAAACTAAATGCAAATGGTAGTGTTTGAAGAAAATTGGAATAAATACTATGCCCTTAAAAAAATTGATCTTTTTAGAACAAAGAACTTTATATTCGATAGTCACTATAAATTAAATTACAAAATAAAAGGGAAAATGTTTTGTTTTGCTCTTTTAATTCTTCATTTTCCTTATATATATATATATAACATATTATTATTATTATAAGAGATTGAACTCAATATCTCAAATAAAATTCAAAGCGTTTTAAACACTTGTCTTCGCTTGATTACAAAAAATATGGTTATATGAGATCGGTTAGTCGAGGCTCTCTCCAAAGTATAGGAGTTTGGGATTCTTAGCCTACTTTAAAGATAGTTTGAACTTGGTTGTTTCCTAAAACAAATCATACGTTACCAACTTTTCGGAGACGACTGAAGTAATTTAATTATGAGAGACGCAATTTGCTATTGGAGACAAATTTTGGTTGCTTCTTAAAGCGGTAATTCTAGTAGTGGTTACTAATGAAGACCAATTTGCAACGAAAACTGTATAATTGATGACATGATTGTCATGTCAATTTTGTCTAATTTGTTTTCTCATCGTATATTTTTGTTTCAAAATGACCACATTTGTAAATTTAACTAAAGTGTCATTTGGTTGTTACGCCAAAAAAAATGAATATAAATATATTTTAAAAAATATACTCATTAACAACATCGTTACATGTTGTACTAATTCGAAACAAAATAATATTAATTAAGTACCAAATTCAATTGACTATCATTTATAACAGTATAAATAGTTAGTGACTAATATGGAATATATTCAAACAAGAAAAAAAATGTACAAAAATGTAATTAAATTGTTAAATGTTATAAAAGAAGAAATTTATTTTTGGAGATAAGTTTTGGTGTTTGGCTTTTTTGTCATTACTATGTAAATGAACCTCCAATGGTTGGGTCAAATTGACAACACATAATTAGCATTTATGAGGGTCCCCTTTACGAATATATTAAATAAAAATAAAAATGTTCACTCCTTTTACTAAAAATAATTATATGAATAATAATTTTAGTTCTTTGTATTCAACAACAACTTTGCATGCATGTACTAATTACAATAATAGTCAAGCCATTTTGCTTTATAAAACCATTAATGCTCATAATTTAACTTTTTGGGAGAAGAAAATTATGTAACATTGCAATTAAAATACAATTCACCCACATTTTAATATGGAAAATAATAATTGGGAAATAAAAGGGTATTTAGGTAATTGTAACCTAACAATTAAGCGAATAAGCATATTCCAAATGAGTGACATGGAGGATCCGTAAGACGCCACGAGGAGGTGGACCCAGGTAGTGGGGTCCACGAGAGAGAGGAAGTGTAGGTGCGAGTGGGTCCCACGCTGGTCTAGAGAGCGTGGCCACCGAAGCGCATTGCGCACATGCGGACGATACCCTCCGCACCACCATAAAAGACACCGTCATCGACAAGGCTCAGCCGGCTCCGTTATCGGCTCGGCTCGGCTTGCTGGCGCCACCTGAGCCACTTTCTATAATTATTTATTTCAACCGTCCATAACTGCCCCTATGTAGTATGTACCATCAATTATAAGTAATTATTTGGATTTTATAATTTTATACTTAAATCAAATTTTATTGTTACGTCCAAAATCTCAGTGGTTACTGGTTAATGTATTAGAAATTGAACATGATTTTCAAAAAAAAAATGAACATGAAATACAGTGGTGATTGTCTTTTTAAAATTATATAATTGGTAATTCATTAGTCTCGAAATGATAAGTAAATACTCCCTCCGTTTCAAAATGAGTGTCCTGTTTGTCTAAATTTTTTGTCCCAAAATGAGTGTCCTGTTTCTATTTTTAGGTTATTATATT